>PVKV010030873.1:0-21751 GCA_004027835.1 Alouatta palliata
CCAACAAAAACAAGCAATGCCTGAAGGACTTTCTATTCAATAAACAGTGCTGAGATGACTGCTGTGTTATAGGCAGAAGAACAAAATTCGACCTTTATTATTCAGTATACACAAAAGTAACTGAAAATGGATAAAAGATTTCAAGGTAAGATGCCAAACTGCAAACATCCTAGAAGACAACTTGTGAAATACCATTCCTGACACTGGACTTAGCAAATAGTTTTTAGCTAAGTTCCCAAAAGCAATTGCAGCAAAACAAAAATTGACAAGTGAGACCCAATTAAACTAAAAAACATCTGAACATCAAAAGAAACTCTCAAAAGATTAAGTAGATAATCTACAGAGAAGGAGAAGCTATTCACATATCATACATCCAACAAAAGTCTATTATCCAGAATGTAGAAAATCCTTAAACAATTCAACAATAAGAACCAATTAATCCCAATAAAAATGGTCAAAAATGGACACTACTCAAAATGAGACCTACGAACATCCAAATATCATATGAAAAAATGTTCTACATCACTAATCATTAGGAAAATGCAAATCAAAACTACAATGGGACACCATCTTACATCTGTCAGAATAGCTATTATTATTTTAGTGTTTGAGACAGTCTTGCTCTGTCACCCAGGCTGGAGTGCAGTTGGCTATCTTGACTCACTGCAACATCTCCCTCCCAGGTTCAATCAATTCACATGCTTCAGCCTCCTGAGTGGCTGGGATTACAGGTGCATGCCACCACACACAATTAAATTTTGTATTTTTAGCAAAGATAAGGTTTTGCTATGTTGGTCAGACTTGTCTCAAACGCCTGGCCTCAAGCAATCCACCCGCCTCAGCCTCCCAAAGTGTTGGGGTTATAGGCATGACCCACCATGGCTGGTCAAGAATCCCTGTTATTAAAAAGTCAAAAAACAACAGAAGCTGGTGAGGCTGCAGAGAAAGGGAAATGCTTATATACTATTAGTCGGAATGTAAATTAGTTCAACCACTGTGGAAAGAAGTTTTATTTTTCAAAGAACTTAAAAAAAACTACTATTATACTCAGCAATCTCATTACTGGATATATATCCAAAAATAAATACATCATTTTACTAAAAAAAATATGCAATCATGTTTATCACAGCATTATTCACAATATAAATGACAAGGAATCAACATAGGTGCACATTCATGGTGAACTGGATTTTTAAAAATGTGGTATATATACACCATAAAATACTACACAGCCATAAAGAAAAATGACATTGTATCTTTTGCCATAACATGGATACAGGAGACCATTATTCTGTTTTTCTTTGTACATATCCTTTCTATTGAGATTTATATACGCAATTTACCAACACAGAAAATCAGTCTAGCAGCTCCAAATAACTGTAAAAATGGCGGTGCTAACTGATGGTGTTGTGCTCCACACAATGCAGGTGACCTCAGACTTGGAGCAGCATCTCCCGTGGGATACTATTTCATACGTGCACTTGTAAGTGTATACTGAGAAGGGATTATAAACCTTCCCTGGTACAATAGATATAAAAAGAGATAGAACCAATGATAATTGTTCTAGGTACAATATCTAGATTTACAGTATCTAATTTCCTGGCTTCACTGTACAGCATTGTACAAGAGAAAATGGATTTCTTTCTTTAAGGGTATTACACTTTGCCAAGAACATAGTAAACATGTTACTATATTGATGGCTATGAAAACAGACAGAGACAAATGTGTCAGGAGGCACATTCTCTCACTGAGACAGGACTTCATTCTATTTCACATAAATCCTTAAAGGTCTATTCAAATATAAGACCTCTTACAAAGTTTTAGTCATGCATGTGGGTGCTTACCTTAAAGATCCCATTTTCTAAACCATTTTGAAATAATGAAGGGGGAAAAAGTCACACTCAAATTTGCTACTCCTAAAAGCAGTGTTTCTAAACACAGCTTGTCTTTTTGAAACAGCGAAGGTGACATTTCTGATTAGTGGTTGGGTAATCAGGTGCAATCATCAAATCTTAAGGCAATGGCAAGGCTGACAGTTGGGGTTTGGCACAATAAAGGGAAGAAATGATGCTCACAGTTGTACTTCGAATACTAAAAGATTATTAAAAACATGGGAGGGATAGCTACCTGCCCCATGAGCAGGGGTTCCTGGACAATACCGTGGCTTTAGAAACAAACCTAGATTCTGAGGGAATTACACTGTAAACTCTTACAGATATCCTTTTATGAGATAGCCAGTTCAGAATAAAACCTTTGGGGTACTTGTCAACAAGTAAGAAGCCTTCTGAAGAGGTAGATGAAAGCACTATTTCACAGCAAGTTTGCTACCCTATATGACAAAAGACGTGCATGTGTTTCTCAGCACAGAGCAGAAGATCAACCGTTGTTGAAAACAGTCCATGATAGTGAGAAGAGATGTTGGCCCACATGGCTATGTGCATTATTTCAATTTCATTTTATTAAGAACAGGAAAAACTGCCATTTCTTTAAATAACAAACTATACAAATAAAAAGGAGCAGAAATAATATGGAATGTTTTTGATGAAAACAAACTTATGGACTCAATAAATAAAATACTTTTGTGTTAAAATAGAATTATTGTTTCATATATATATGTGTATGTGTGTATATACATATATATAGTTCAGTGATCTTTATGCTATCCAGAAAAAGCCACATCTATTATAATTAAACATAGAAAAATACCATTTAACAGTAAAACTAAAAAAATGGCTAGTGTTGAGCTTATAAACCACACAATATATACATCATTTAATATAAACCACTAAAGAATGTAAATTTCAAATTCTTTGTAATACAAATACACAATTGAAAATGTTTCTACATTCCCTGCCCTTACATCAAAGACATCTGATATTTAGGACCAAATATAAATGGAAGCAGCTCACTCTCTTTTCAGAGTCAGTCCTCCTGCACCCAGGTGAATAAACAGCCATGTTGCTCACACAAAGCCTGTTTGGGGGGTCTCTTCATTCAGAGTGTGCATTTTAAATTTGGTGCCAAAAACCCGGGACAGGGATAGTCCTTTGGGGAGATGAGCCCCTTGTCCCCACTCCTCCTCTGGGAAGAAACCCACCTGAGACCTCAGTGCATCAGACCAGCTCAACCACCTTCTCGACACCTTCAGATCAGGTAAGTAGTGTCTCCCTCTTTCTCTCTTTTTTTATTTAGAGGAAAGGAGTCAAATCTCTCCCTCTTTCTCTTTATTGTTTTCTTTAGAGGAAAGGAGACAAATCTCTCCCTTTTTCTCTCTCTTTTCATTTAAATCCATCTCGTTCTAGATAGAGAAAAGGAGACAAGTCTCTCCCTCTTTCTCTCTTTTTTCCTTTAAATCTTTCTCCTAAGTAGAAGACAAAGGAGACACTCTTTATCCGTGTAGAGACAGAGGAGATAAGTCTTCCCTTTTTGTCTGGTCAATCACACGGTCACCTCCTTTGATCACTCACCTATGTTAAACCCCAGGATTCAGTCAGGGATGCCTACTGAAAACCCTGGTAGCTGCTCGCTCCTTCTCCTCATCTCTACTCTACTTTTCTCCTTAAAAATGTATCTCCTTCACCAGGGGCATTATTCTGCCTTCTATTCTTCAGTCTTTGCCTCTAACCTGCATCTTAAAAAACCTAAAACCTCTTCAACTGTCACGTCATCTAAAACCTAAATGTCTAGTTTTTTTCTGTAATACGACCTGGCCTCAATACGAAGTAGACAATGGTTCCAAGTGGCCAGAAAATGGCACTTTCAAATTTTTTTTATTCTGTGAGACCTAAACAATTTTTGTCAATGAATGGGCAAATGGTCTGAGGTGCTAGACATCCATGCATTTTTTTTTAAACTCCAATCCCTCCCTAATCTCTGCTCTCAAGGCAACCTATCCCAAATTTTCCTTCTCTCCCTTCCATCTGCTCCTCCTGCCTCTGCCAGTGACCCAAAATCCTCCTTGTCCATCAACCCTTCCGAACTTTATCCTCACTTGTTCAAATCAGACCCTAATCTGGGCCCTAAGCCCCCCCTCCCCATGCACTGAGCCTCCCTCCTCTTTCTCTGCCCACAACCCACCTCCTTATGCCCCTCCTGTCAGCTCCCCACCTCATACCCGGTCCAGCTTACAGTTTAGCCCTGCAGCCAACTTCTCCGCCCCTGCCCAACAATCCCCCCTTTAAGGGGTGGCTGGAGCTGAAGAGATAGAGTGGATGTTCCTTTCTCTTTATCTGACCTTTCCCAAATTGGCCAATGGTTAGGCTCCTTTTCATCAGATCCTCCAATATTTAACTCAGTCCTATAATCTCACCTAGAGTGACTTAAATGTCATCCTTACTTTTACTCTCACCCCTGAAGAATGTCTAATACACATTTTATCACCCAATCAGCCCCTGACATTAAAAAAGCTACAGAAATTAGAATCTGGACCTCAAACCCTACAACAGGAATTAATCAACCTCGCCTTCAAGGTGTTCAATAATAGGGAAGAAGCTTCCCAGTGGCAGTGCATCTCAGAAACACAGATGCTTACCTCTACCATAAGTCAAAACCCAGCCATACCCCCAGCTCACAAAGACTTCAAAGTGCCCAGACTGCAGCGTCCAGCTGCCCCTCCTGAATCTTGCTTCAAGTGTTGGAAACTTGGCCACTGGGCCAAGGAATGCCCATAGCCCAGGATTCCTACGAATCCCTGCCTTGTTTGTGTGGGGCCCCCATGGGAAGTCAGACTGTCCAACTCACATCGTTGCTCCCAGAACTCCTGGAGCTCCAAACCAAAGCTCCTGGATTGAATCCTTCCCAGATCTCCTCTGCTTGGCAGCTGAAGACTGATGCTGCCTGAACATCTTGAAGGCCCCCTGAACAATCACGGACACTTAGCTTTAGGTAACTCTTACAGTAGAGGGTAAGTCCATCTCCTTCTTAATCAATATGGATGTCACCCACCTCATGCAGCCTTCTTTTCAAGAACCTTCTCCTTGGCCTCCGTAACTGTTGTGGTAATTAATGGCAAGGCCTTCAGGCCTCTCAAAACTCCCCAAGTCTGGTGTCAATTAGGCCAGCACTCCTTTCCACCTTTCCTAACGATCCCTACTTGTTCAGTTCCCCTGTTAGGACAGACTATCACAGCAAAATTGTCTGCCTCCTTAACTATTCCTGGGCTACACACACACCTCATTACTGTCCTTCTCCCTGAACCCCTACCTCCCTCAAAAGCTCCCCTTATGTCCCCTACCTTAACCCTACAGTGCAGGACACCATCTCCCCATCCCTTGCTGCAGGTTACTCACCCCTCATCATCCCCTTAAAACCTAACCATTCTTATCCCACTCAGTGCCAGTACCCCATCCCAGCACAAGCCTTAAAAGGCCTAAAGTCTGTTATTACTAGCTTACTACAACATGACCTTTTAGTTTCCACTAGCTCTCCTTATAATTCTCCAGTCCTACCTGTCCAAAAATCAAGTCCTCTGCCTCAGCAATCAGATTGTACTTCCCATCCACCTGTTTTTACCAAACCCCTATACCCTCCTATCTTCCATACCCTCTTCCACAACTCGCTATTCTGTTGACCTTAAAAATGTTTTTTTCTAAAGCCCAAATATCTTCCCCATATGTTATAATCCTTTGCCAGCATACACACACTCTCCCTGCCAACCATATCCAATTAATTTCTCAAACCCCAACCCCATCTACTAAACAACAACTTCTCTCTTTCCTAGGCATTGTAGGATACTTTTGCCTCTGGATACCAGATTTTGCCAACCAAACCACTTTATGAACTTACAAAAGGAAACTTAGCTGACCCCACAGACCAAAAATCCTTCCCTCATTGTTCCTTCTGTTCTCTTAAAAAAACCTTTGAGACTGTTCCTACTTTAGTGTTCCCCAACTCCTCTCAACAATTCTCTCTCTACACAGTAGAAATAAAGGACTGTATCATCAGAATTCTTACACAGGAGCCAGGTCTATGGCCTGTAGCCTTTTTATCCAAACAACTTAACCTCACAGTACTGGGCTGGTCCTCATGTCTACGTGTTGCAGCAGCTGCTACCCTGATACTCTTAGAATCCCTCAAAATCACAGGATATGCCCCACTTACCCTCTATAGCTCTCACAACCTCCAAAATTTTCCCTTTACACTTCACACACTTACTTTCAGCCCCTCACCTTCTCCAGCTGTATGCACTGAGACCTCCACAGTAGCCCTTGCACTTGGACCTGACTTCAACCCAGCCTTATACTTAATACCCAAGACAAACCCTGAACCCCATGACTGTATCTCCCTAATCCATATAGCATCTCCCTATTTCCCCATATTTCTCTTTTTCCTATTCCAGACCCAGACCACACATGGTTTATTAATGGCAGTTCCTCCAAGCCCAGTTGGTTGGCATCGTCCAAATCTGGCTATGCATTCTATTCCACTCATGTAGTATTGAGGCTGCCACACTCCCCTCTTCCACTTCTCAGAAAGCTGAACTGATTGCCTTAACCCATGCTCTTACTCTTGCCAAAGGACTACATGTTAATATCCTGACTCTAAATATGCCTTCCACATCCTACACCACCATGCTGCCATATGGGCAGAAAGAGGTTTTCTCACCACACAGGGGTCCTCTATTATCAATGCCCCCTTAATAAAGGCCCTCCTTAAGGTCGCTCTCCTCTCAGCCAAGGCTGGAGTTATTCTCACAGTCCTGGGCTGACCCTCAGTCCTGGCACTGCAGAGGACTCAGGGTTTGAGCCACTCCTAAAGAACCCACAGTGTATAGCCCCTTTGAACTCCTATATGTCCACACCTTTCTGCTTGGGCCAAACCTTATTCCAGACACCAGTCCTCTTGGTGACTATCTTCCAGTTCTCCAACAGGCCAGACATGAAATCTACCAGGCTGCTAATTTCCTCTTACCCACTCCAGACACCCAGCCATATGAAAACACACTAGCCAGGTCGGTCCTATTTAAAAGCCTAATGCCTTGGTCTCTGCAACCTCAGTGGACAGGACACTTTCTGATCATCTATAGCACCCCAACCGCTGTTCATCTACAAGGCCCTCCCCAGTGAGTCCATCATTTCAGGATAAAGCTGTGTCCATCAGACAATCAGCCTGACTCCTCTACCTCCTCCTGAAAATCGCAAGTACTCTCCCCCACTTCTCTTAAACTCATCTGTATCCCTGAAGTGGAAGAGTAACCCTACATAAACCTAATATATATTTTACTTTCATTAGGCATCTTTTTCCTAACACCAATATTTAACGCAGTTGCCCCTACTACTTAAACCACACCTCAGAAAGTCTGTGTGTCTATTATTTTCTGTCTACCTGTGCTCAAATTCACTGTACTCATTTACTTTCATATGCCCTGCTTTTGTTTAAGTTGCCAGTTTACACTTTTTCTCCATGCAATTACAGCTGATATTTCATGGCTTTACCCTCAGGCTGCCACACTTAATTCTCTCTTAGAGTGGATAATCTTTAGTGACAGGGAACCCACCAATTCTTCCATCCCAATAAAGTCCTCATCTTTTCTTTTGTACTCATGTTTAATCTCCTCCCATTCTCTGTTAATAGCCAATCTTGTTAATGAAAGTGAGTGGTTACTTATAGATACCACACACTTCCTCATATACCATGTAAACAAAAGCTCTCCCTCCACACAGTTACCGTACCACACCCTGCTACAACTTTTAACAGCCACAGCCCTTGCTGGTTCCCTTGGCATTTGGGTCCAAAGCCCCAGTCCACTCAGAACACTTTCTCACCTTTTCAGTTTACACTTCCAGTTCTGTCTAAGCCAAGAACTTTTTATCCTCTGTGATTCTTCTTCTTACATCTGCCTTCCTACCAACTGGATAGGCACTTATGCCCTAGTTTTTCATACTCCCAAAATTCAGATTGCCAAAGGAGACACAAAAGCCTGTCTGTTCCCTTGTGGTCCCAACATGACAGAAGTGGGTCTTTCCATTGATCCCCTTACTTGTAGAGTTAGGAATTACTACTGCACATGGCACAGGCAGAGCAGCCCTTACCACCTCAATTGTCACCTTCCATAGCCTCTCTAATGATTTTTCTGCTAGCATTGCAGAATTAACTCAATCACTATCCCTTCCTCAACCTCAAGTAAATTTCCTAGCTGCAATTGTCCTCCAAAACCGCAGAGGTCTTGATTTACTGACAGCTGAAAAAGGAGGTCTTTGCCTATTCCTAAATGAAGAATGTTGTTTTTATGTAAAACAGCCTGGCTGATGTATGATGCCATCAATAGATTAAAAGACAGAGCTCCAAAGCTCACTAATCAGGCAAATGGTTATTCTGGACCTGGCTAGACTGGCTGAGCACTCTAACTGGGTGTCATGGCTTCTTTCAATCCTTAGTTCTCTGATACCCATCTTTCTCCTTCTCTTATTTGGATCCTGTGATTTTGACTGATTTCTCAATTTCTACAAAATCTTATACAAGCAATAACCAATCAGTCAATACCACAAATGTTCCTTCTAGCAACCCCACAATATCACCCCTTGCCACAAGATCTCCCAACAGTCTAAATTCTTTCCCATTTTTAGGTTTTCACATTGCCCCCAATCCCACTTGAAGAAGTCCTGAGAAACATCACCTCATCACCCTTCTGTGCTGGCCTTCATATTATGCCACTGCCCCCCACTCTTCATGTTTTTAAAAATATTACTAATATAAGAAGACAAGAATGTAAGGTCTTTTAGGCTAATTTACCATGCCATAGACAGCATGGTAACCTCTGTGACCTGCCCGTACATTCCAGATGTGTTCCTGGATAAAGACAGTCTGAAGTAACTGGAAAACTGAAAAAGGAGAAGAAATGATCAACCCCTGCAGCACCTGATTAACTTTGAGATATTCTCTATTGTTCCTTATTCCTGCCTCAATTGATAAGGCAATCAGACTTTGTAACCGACCTTGGTCAACCTCGTGATTCCAGACCCTATGGCTCCTTCCCAGCTTGCAAAAAACACCTTAAACTGTAACTGTAACTTTCCACTGCCTACCACAAACTTATAAAACGAAGTGCTATCCCATTCCCCTCCACTGACTCTCTTTTCAGACTCAGCCATTCTGCACCCAGGTGAATAAACAGCCATGTTACTCACACACACACACACACACACACACACACACACACACACACACACACACAGAGTAAATAAATAAATAAATAAATAAAAATGGAAACATAGTTACTGGTTTTCAGAGATGACTTTGAGATTGTTAGATATTGGAGAGATAACTCTATTATACAAAACTGAGTTATTTAATTCTAAGATGAAGGATTTCATCTTAGAATTAAGGAAATAGAAACAGCTCCAGAGTGCAGTTACCAGCAAGAACAATGCAGAGGGTGAGGGCCCACTGCATTTCCAAAAAATTTTCACTGCCCACAGACCATGAGATTCCCAGGTCAAAAAGCACCACATGTTTTCAGCACAGCAGTTTCAGCCGGTGCCAGGTTGGTGCACAGAAACTAACACAAATCTGGGTGGCCATTTCAACTGGTGCTTGGAATGCCTGGGAGACAGAGCCACCCATTCAACTGAAAGGGAGGTGGCAGAGACAGGGAGCCAGGTGATCTGACTTGGTGGGTACAACCCTCACAAAACAAGCAATCTGAAATGCTCTAGATTGAGAGTTTTGCAGCAGGTGCAGCTGGACACAGAAAGGTCCACCTCAGTGGGGGGAAGGGTGACTACCACTACGAAGGCAGTCCACCACTACTGAGGCAGTTCACACAGCAGCTTGGCAGAGCCTATGGCAGATCAGCAACACCTCTGCTGGCAGACTGTGACTAGACTACTCCGTGCATGGCAGGGAATCTATGAAAAAAGGCAGCAGCATGACAGAAACTTATAAATAAAGCCAACCTTCCTAGGACAGAGCACCTGGGAAAAGAGGTGGTTATGAGTTCCACTACAGCAGACTTAAAATACCTGCCCAGCACTTCTGCATGGAACAATGGAGCTCCCAGCACAGCACTTGAGCTCCTATAAGGGACAGACTGTCTCCTCAAGCAGCACCCCAACCACCCTATACAAGAGACACCTCATAAAGGAGAGCTCAGGCCGACATCTGGCAGGTACCCTTCTGGGATGAAGATAGTAGAAGAAGAAACCAGCAGCAACCCTTACTGTTCTACAGACCCTATGGGTGATCCCCAGGCAAGCAGGATCTGGAGTGGACTTCCAGCAGTCCTGCAGCAGAGAAGCCTGACTGTTAGAAGAAAACTAAGAAACAGAAAGAAATAACTTCATCATCAACAAAAAGGACATTAACTCAGAGACCCCATTCAAAAGTCACCAACTACAAAGACCACAGGTAGATAAAGCCACTAAGATGAGAAAAAACCAGTGCAAAAAGGAAGAAAACACCAAAAACCAGAATGCCTCTCCTCCTCCAAAGGATCACAACTCCTCACTGCTAGGGATCAAAGATGGATGAAGAATACATCTGATGAATTGACAGAAACAGCCTTCAGAAGGTGGGAAATAACAAACTTCTCAGAGCTAAAAGAATATGTGCTAACCCAATGCAAAGAAACTAAGAACCTAGAAAAAAGGTGAGATGAGATGCTAACTAGAATAAACAGCTTAGAGGAGAATATAAATGACTTGATGGAGCTAAAAGCACAGTAGAAGAACTTTGTGAAGCACACACAGGTTTCAACAACCAAATCGATCAAGCAGAAGAAAGGATATCAGAGACTGAAGATCAACTCAATGAAATAAAATGAGAAGGCAAGAATAGAGAAAAAAAGAGTGAAAAGAAATGAACAAAGCCTCCAAGAAATATGGGATTATGTGAAAAGACCTAATCTAAGAGTGGAAAACACTCTTCAGGATATTATCCAGGTGAACTTCCCCAACCTAAGAAGCCAGGCCACTATTCAAGTCCAGGAAATACAGAGAACACGACAAAGATATTCCTCAAGAAGAGCAACCCCAAGGCACATAATGGTCAGATTCACCAGGCAAATTTCACTGATGAAATCTCACATTTCATCAGATTCCTTGAAATGAAGGAAAAAATGCTAAGGGCAGCCAGAGAGAAAGCTTGGGTTAACCACAAAGGGAAGCCCATCAGACTCACAGTGGATCTCTTGCCAGAAACCCTACAAGCCAGAAGAGAGTGGGGGCCAATATTCAACATCCTTAAGGAAAAGAACTTTCAACCTAGAATTTCATATCCAGCCAAACTAAGCTTCATAAGTGAAGGAGAAAGAAAATCCTTTATGGACAAGCAATTGTTGAGAGATTTCATCAGCACCAGGCCTGCCTTACAAGAGCTCCTGAAAGAAGCACTAAACAAAGAAAGGAACAACCAGTACTAGCCACTCCAAAAACGTACCAAATGGTAAAGACCATTAACACAATGAAAAAAATGTGTCACCTAACAGGCAAAGCATCCAGCTAGCATCAAAAAGGCAAGATCAAATTCACACATAACAATATTAACCTTAAATATAAATGGACTAAATGCCCCAATCAAAAGACACAGACTGGAAAATTGGATAAAAAGTCAAAACCCATCGGTGTGCTGTATTCAGGAAACCCATCTCACGTGCAAGGATACACACAGGGTCAAAACAAAGGGATGGAGGAAGATTTCATCAAGCAAATGGACAGCAAAAAAAAAAAAAAGGAGTTGCAATCCTAGTCTCTGATAAAATGAAATTTAAACCAACAAAGATCAAAAGAGACAAAGAAGGGCATTAAATAATGGTAAAAGAATCAATGCATCAAGAAGAGCTAACAATTCTAAATATATAAGCACCCAATACAGGGGCACCCAGGTACATAAAGCAAGTTCTTAACGACTTACAAAGAGACTTAGACTCCCATGCAATAATAGTAGGAGGCTTTAACACTCCACTGTCAATATTACACAGATCAACGAGACAGAAAATTAACAAGGATATCCAGGACTTGAACTCAGATATGGACCAAGCAGATCTAATAGACATGTACAGAACTCTCCATCCTAAATCCACAGAACACACATTCTTCTCAGCATTACATGGCACCTACTCTAAAATTGACCACATAATTGGAAGTAAATCTCTCCTCAGCAAATGCAAAAGAACAGAAATAGAAATTCCATTTGACCCAGCAATCCCACTACTGGGTATTTACCCAAAAGATTATAAATCATTCTATTATAAAGACACATGCACACGTATGTTCATAGTGGCACTGTTTACAATGGCAAAGATCTGGAACCAACCCAAATGTCCATCGACAATAGACTGGACAAGGAAAATATGGCACATATACACCATGGAATACTATGCAGCCATAAAAAATGATGAGTTTGTGTCCTTTGTAGGGACATGGATGAATCTGGAAATCATAATTCTCAGCAAACTCACACAAGAACAGAAAATCAAACACCACATGTTCTCATTCATAGGCGGGTGTTGAACAATGAGAACACATGGACACATGGAAGGGAGCATCACACACTGGGGTCTGTTGGGGGGTCCCAAGGGAGAGACAGTAGGGGCTGGGAGGGTCGGGGAGGGATAACACGGGGAGAAATGCTAAATGTAGGTGATGGGGGGGATGGAGGCAGCAAACCACATTGCCATGTTTGTACCTATGCAACAATCCTGCATGATCTGCACATGTACCCCAGAACCTAAAGTAAAATAAAAAAATTTTTTAAAAAGATGAAGTCTTTTTTTCCCTATGTGTTTTTGATGAAATACATATACTCTTAATCCATTTTCTTTAGTTTTTTTTGTGTGTGTGTTTTTAATAAAGGTGATTTAAAATTTGGGGTCCAGCATTTCTCAATCAGTGCTAACGCAGGTAGGTCAAAATGACAGCCCTATTGGGCCAGCTGTGGGAGCCTGCAGGAGTGGTCATCTCTGTTATTTTCCTAAAATAAAATAGCTATCTTCGTCTTTAAGGACAAAGTATGTAAAGTTCATTATAACTTGAGGAAACTGAGGAATATCATTTTAGTGTTTAAATTTTATTCATTTTGTAGTAAACTTAGTTAAAATGTGACCTGGATTTAAATATATATATATATATATATATATATATATATATATATATATATATATATATATATATTAACGTGAATTTAAGTAATTAATTCAAGTCTTTCAGTAAACTTTACATAGGAGACAAAAATCATGTTAAATTTTTAGAAAAATATTTAAACTACTAATCACTTTTTAAAATTTTTTTGAAGAGATGAGGTCTTACTGTGTTCCCAGGCTGGTAATTCACTGTAGAAGTGAGCAGGGCAGTAAAGAAGAGGCATGTTAGTATTATTCTGAGGGTTTTACTAGGATTTTATTGGATTTGTAACAATGTCCCCAACTAACCAATGCGGCAATGCATTCACAGTGATCCAGACACTGTCTCTCTACCTCAGGGGATACAAAGTGCACACACACACAGGGGGTGTTTTGGAGATGGCCCAGTGCTGCTTTAGCTCTGGATCCCCTGTGCCTTCAAGGGAGGGTGCCAGAGGGTAGGCAGAGGCAAAATAACTTCTTGAGAAAGTCCTGATAGGCAGCAAATGGCTTCTGAATGAATTTAGCAGCTCCATATTTAAAAACAAAGTGACCAAGTCTTAGAATAATTATTATAAGGAAAAATCTCCTGTTAGAGGGGGTAAAAAACCCTCATCTATTGTAACTCAGTCATTTCCTTGGTCACCCAAGGTGTAATGGTGTAATGATTTTTACCAGCAACTTCTTTCTTCCTTTGCCCCATTTCTACCAGTATTCTGTCGGTGACATCCAGCCCGGTCCCCACTTGTCACAGATCCCAATGAAGCCAAAATTATCTCCCAACAACAAATCAACCCCTCACTCAGGATGGGAAGAGTTAATTCATCAAGTATCTCTGAATGACAGAAACATTTCCCTGAACATAACTAAGACAACACTGCATATGATTAAATCATACAAGATAATTCTTATCTTACACCAGCACATTTCTAAGCATTTCTATAGATTTACATCATGTGAAAAAGGGTAGACTCTGAGAATGTTGTTTTATTATTTATGTGTTAAAATTCTGAAACACTAGAAAAATAAATTCAACTGAAAAGTAAAATGTGTTGATTGGCCTAACTACAAATTCTGAAGTTTTAAAAAGCAGAGAAACACCACACTTTGATCTCTTTAATCTAGTTAAATCCCTGTCATCAATTGATAAACAATACTTTGTAGATGGCCAGTGTGGCCTTAAAACAGTTGTTTTTATTATCCGTATGGCATATGTCAGACCAAAAATCAAGCTAAATCTTGTTAGTAACAAACAGATCACTGTTTGTTGCTGCTACTGTCTTGAGCAGAATGCTTCCTTTCCTCAGCGCATCTCACTGGATATTTGGCCCTTTCTTTTTCTGCACAGGATTTGAAATTGTCGTGTCAGTGAATGGACCAATCAGAAACGTGAGCATTTTGCATTAATGTTGTAATAATAAGCTGACTTGTAGAAGTTTTGTTGAAAATATATTTGAATATGACAAAGAAGGAAAACCAATGAGCCCCCATGACATGAGGGGATGAATGAACCAAAGATAATGTTTTAGGTTAAAAATAATAAACCTGGATTCACAAAAGTTTTTAATTCATTCCATATATATCTTATATATTAGCTTAAAGTAATCTATTATTTCTAGGCTTTGATTTGTTTATTCTTTTGAATCATGAAATGAAGACTTATTACAACATGATTTTGTAAAAATATCAACTTCAATTATTTTTCCCACATCAATGTTAAAATATCCCAACCACAGAGATCTAAAATATTTTGAAAAAACCCATAGGCTGAATTTTGTCATTTTTGATAGTTGGAGTGTAAGAAGGGTGAACATCTAGGAATTATGTAACACTTGGAAAACCTTCTAAAACTTCCAAGTACTGTGGCTGAGCATGTGATTCACATCTCTAATTCCAGCCTTTTGGGAGGCCAAGGAAGGAGGATCACTTTAGCCTAAGAGTTCAAGACCAGCCTGGGCAACACAGCAATACCTTCATCTCTACCCAAAAAATAAATTAGCCAGGAAAGGTGGCATGCACCTGTAGTCCTAGCTATTCAGGAGGCTGAGGTGGAAGGATTGCTTGAACATAGGATTTCAAGGCTGCAGTGAGCCATGATCATGATCTGCTCTCTAGCCTGGGTGACACAGCAAGACCCTATCCTCCAAAATTTAAAAACAATTTAAAAATAACAGCCAAGTATACCAAGATGTTTAATCTAACTGATTTCTCTTCTGGCCATGCAGGCACCAGGTGCAGGCACAGCGGTATCCTCTGTCTGGTTGCAGAAACACCCCAATCACAACATTTTGGCAGAAGACTGGCCCCTCCAGGACCCTCAAACCAGACCCCAACTGAACTGGTGACCACTCTCAGAAGTAGCTCAACCTTATCTAATAAGGTACTTTTAATAAATGGCATCTAGATGCACTCCTCAACTATATTATTACAAATCAAATGTGAGTTTGGGAAGTGTAAGTTTACTTGGAACAAGTTTGAAACACAAGGACTTTCAGGTTATGTTTCAATTCATATATCTATTCTAAAAGAGGGATGAGCCTTATATTCTACTCTTAGAGCAAAAATTCTAGTTTTTGAAAGAGATGCAGATGGGCTCAATTTTAGAAGCAGGCGACCATTATTCTAAGCAAATTAAACAAAAAAGCAAATACTGCATGTTCTCACTTGTAAGCAAGAGCTAAATTTTGGGTACTCATGGATATAAAGGTGACAACAATAAACACTGGGGACTACTAGAAGAAGGAAGGATGGAAGGGTAAAGATTTAAAAACTAACTGCTAGGTACTATGTTTACTCTCTGTGTGACAGGATTATTTGTATCCCAAACAATAGCATCACACAGTGTACACATATAACACACCTGCACATGTACCTCCTGAATCTAAAATGAAAGCTGAAATTATAAAACAAGTAAAATAAGTTCAACAGAATTTGAATGGTAATTTTGTATCCTGCTACATTACTGAATACATTTATTCATTCTGAAAGTGTCTTGGTGGAGTCTTTAGGATTTCATACATCTCAGGTTATGTCATCTGCAAACAGAGATCATTTTACTTCTTTTAAATTTAGATTCTTTTTATGTCTTTTTTTCTATTTGCTTTGTCTAAGATTTTCAGCACTATGTTCAATAAAAGTTGCAAAAGTGAGCATGCTTGCCTTGTTCCTGATTTTTATTATTGAGTATGATGTAAGCTGTGGGATTTTTATATACAATATTTATTATATTGAGTTTAGTTATTTCTATACTTAATTATTTCAGAGTTTTAAAAATTATTAACAGAAGTCAAATTTTCCCAAATATATATTGTTTGATTTTTGTATTTTGTATAGTATGTCTATATAGTTTTGGGTATATGACATGTTTTGATATGGGCATGCAATGCATAATAATTTCATCATGGAAGATGGGGAAGCCATCTAATCAAGCATTTATCTTTTGTGTAACAAATAATCCAATTATACTCCTTTAGTTATTTTTAAATGTACAATTAAATGATTTCTGACTATACTTAACCTATTGTGCTATCAAATAGCAGGCATTATTTATTAATTCTAAATATTTTGTGTATTCATTAACCATCCCACGTTTCTAATAGCTCCTCAATATTCTTCATAGTATCTGGTAACCACCCCTTTACTCTCTGATCTCCATGGGTTCGATTGTGCTGATTTTTAGATCCAACAAATAAGTGAGAACAGGCAATGTTTGTCTTTCTGTACTTGGCTTTTTTTACTTAACATAGTGACCTGAAGTTTCAACCACGCTGTTGCAAATGACAGAATTTCATTTTCTATGACTGACTAGAACTCCACGATGTATATGTGCCCCATTTTTTTGTTTGTTTTTTGAAGAATGATGCATTAGTTTTATTTAAATGTTTGGGTTTTTTTTTTACACAAATAAATACTTCAGTGGTGATTTCTGAAATTTTTATGCACATATCACCCAAGTTGTATGCAATGTGTAATCTTTTAACCCTCACCCCTTCCCACCCTTTTCCTTGAGTCCCCAAAATCCATTGTATCATTCTTACGTCTTTGTATTCACATAGCTTAGCTTTCACTTATGAGTGACAACATGTAATGTTTGGTTTTCTGTTAATGAGTTATTTCACTTAGAATACTGGTCTCCAATTCCATCCAGGTTGCTGTGAATGCCATTTTCTTGTTCCTTTTTATGACTAACTAGTATTCCATGGTGTGTGTGTGTGTGTGTGTGTGTGTCTGACATTTTCTTTATCCACTCATTGATTAATGGGCATTGGGCATTTGGACTGGTTTCATATTTTTGCAATTGCAAATTGTGCTGCTGTAACATGTGTGTGCAAGTATCTTTTTTGTATAATGACTTTTCTTATGGGCAGATACACAGGAGTGGGATTGCTGGATTAAATGCTAGCTCTGCTTTTAGTTCTTTAAGGAATTTCCACAGTTTTTCATAGTGATTATTTATACTAGTTTACATTCCCACAAACATTGGAAAGGTATTCCTTTTTCACCACATTCATAACAACATGTATTATTTTTTGATTTTTTGGTTATTGCCATTTTTGCAGAAGTAAGATGGTATGACATCATTTGTTTGATTTTCATTTTCCTGTTAATTAGTAATGTTGAGCATTTTTTCTTATGTTTGTTCTCCATTTGTATATCTTCTTTAAGAATTTTCTATTCATGTCCTTTGACCACATTTTTATGGGATTATTGGTTTTTTACCTTGCTGATTTTTTGGATTCATTGTAGATTCTGGATATCAGTCATTTGTCAGAAAGGTAGATTGTGAAGATTTTTTCTTCCTCTGTGGGTTGTCTACTTTGTTGATTATTATTATTGTTATTATTGCTGTGTAGAAGCTTTTTTGTTTAATTAAGTTCCATCTATCTTTATTTTTGTTGTCTCGCTTTTGGATTCTTGGTCATGAAGTCTTTGTCAAAGTCAACATCTAGAAGGGATTTTCTGATGTTATCTTCTAGAATCTTTACGGTTTCAGGTCCTAGATTCATCTTGAGTTGACTTTTGTATAAGATGAGGGATAAGGGTCCAGTTTCATCATTCTATATGTGGCTTGTTAGTTATCTCAGCATCATTTCTCGAATAGGGTGTCCTTTCCCCACTTTATGTTTTTTTTCTGTTTGTCAAAGATCAGTTGGCTGTAAGTATTTTGGCTTATTTCTGAATTCTCAATTCTGTTCTATTGTTATGCATGCCTATTTTTATAACACTCCTAAGCTGTTTTGGTGAGTAGGGCCTTATAGCATAGTTTGAAGTCAAATAATGTGATGCTTCCAGATTTATTCTTTTTGCTTAGTCTTGCTTTGGCCATGTAGGCTCTTTTTTGGTTTCCTACAAATTTTAGTATTGTTTTTTCTAGTTCTGTGAGGAATGATGGTGGTATTTGGATGGGAATTGCATAGAAATTGTAGATTACTTTTGGCGGTATGGACATTATCAAAATGTTGATTCTACCTGTCCATGAGTATAGGATGTGTTTCCATTTGTTGGTGTCATCTATGATTTTTTTCAGCAGTGTTCATTAGTTTTCCTTATAGAGGTCTTTTACCTCCTTGGTTAGGTATATTGTAAGTTTTCTTTTTTTTTTCAGCTATTGTAAGAGAGGTTGAGTTCTTGATACAATACTCAGCTTAGTCGCTGTTGGTGTATAGAAGAGCTACTGATTTGTGTACATTAATCTTTTATTCTGAGATATTTCTGAATTCATTTACCAGTTCTAGGAGCTTTTTGGATGAGTTTTCAGCATTTTCTAGGTATACGATTATGTTATTAGCAAAGAGCAAGAATTTGACTTCCTCTTTACCAATTTGAATGTCATTTCTTTCTCTTGTCTGATTGCTCTGGCTAGGAATTCCAGGACTATGTTGAATATAAGTGGTAAAAATGGGCATCCTTGTCTTGTTCCATTTCTCAAGAGGAACGATTCCACCTTTTTCCTATTCAGTATAATGTCAACTGTGGGTTTGCCATAGATGCCTTTTATTACCTTAATGTATGTGCCTTCTATGCTGATTTTGCTGAGGGTTTTAATGATAAAGTGATTCTGGGTTGTGTCAAATACTTTTTCGGCATCTATTGAGGTGATCGTGTGATTATTGTTTTTAATTATCTTTATGTAGTGTTTCATATTTATTGACTTGCATATGTTAAACCATCGCTGCATATCTGGTTTGAAATCCACTTGATCATGGTGAGTTATCTTTTGGATATGCTGTTGTATTTGGCACACTAGTATTTTGTCGAGGATTTTTTTATCTATAATAATCAGGGATATTGGTCTCTAGTTGCCTTTTGTTTGTTTGTTGGTTATATCTTTTCCTGGTTTTGGTATTAGGGTGATGTTGGCTTCACAAAATGGTTTAGAGAGGATTTTCTCTTTCTCAATGTTTTTTAAAAAATGTCAGTAGGCTTAGCATCAATTCTTCCTTGAATGTCTGATATAATTCAGTTCTAAATTTATCTGATCTTGGGCTATGTTTCTGTTATTGGCAACATTAATTACTATTTTTTTCTTGCTGCTTGTTATTGGTCTGTTCGGAGTTTCTATATCTTCCTGGCTTAACCTAGGAAAGTTATTTATTTTCAGGAATTTCTTCTTCTTCTCTAGGTTTTCTAGTTTGTGTGTGTAGAGGTGTTTATAATAGATTTGAATGGTCTTTTGTATTTCTGTGATATCAGTTGTAATATCTTCCATTCCATTTCTAATTGAGCTTACTTAGATATTTCTCTTTTTTTGGTTAATATTACTAGTGGTCTATCAATTTTATTTATCTTTTGAAAAAACTAGCTTTTTGTTTCACTTATCTTTTGTATTTTTTTATTATACTTTAAGTTCTGGGGTACATGTGCAGAACATGCAGGTCTGTTACATAGGTATACATGTGCCATGGTGGTTTGCTGCATCCATTCCCCTGTCATATACATTAGGTATTTCTCCTAATGTTAGCCCTCCCCAATCTCCCACCTCCTACTATCCCTCCCCTAATCCCCCATTCCCCAGCAGGCCCCAGTGTGTGATGTTCTCCTCCCTGTGTCCATGTGTTCTCATTGTTCAACACCCACTTACGAGTGAGAACATGCAGTGTTCGGTTTTCTGTTCTTGTGTCAGTTTGCTGAGAATGATGGTTTCCAGCTTCATCCACGTTCCTGCAAAGGACATGAACTCATCTTTATTTATGGCTGCAAAATATTTCATGGTGTATATGTGCCACATTTTCTTTATCCAGTCTATCATTGATGGACATTTGGGTTGGTTCCCAGTCTTTGATATTGTGAACAGTGTCACAATGAACATATGTGTACATGTGTCTTTATAGCTGAATGTTTTATAATCCATTGAGTATATACCCAGTAATGGGATTGTTAGGTCAAATGGTATTTCTATTTCTTGATCCTTGAGGAATTGCCTATCATCTTCCACAATGGTTGACTAATTTACCCTCTCATCAACAGTGTAAAAACATCCCTATTTCTCCACATCCTCTCCAGCATCTGTTGTCTCCAGATGTTTTTAATGATCACCACTCTAACTGGCGTGAGATGGTATCTCAATGTGGTTTAGATTTGCATTTCTGTAATGGCCAGTGATGATGAGTTTTTTAGTGTGTTTGTTGGCCACATAAATGTCTTCTTTAGAGAAGTGTCTGTTCATATCCTTTGCCCACTTTTTGATGGAGTTGTCTTTTTCTTGTAAATTTGTTTAAGTTCTTTGTAGACTCTGGCTATTAGCCCTTTGTTAGTTGGGTAGATTACAAAAATTTTTTCCCATTCTGTTGGTTTCCAGTTCACTTTAATGATAGTTTCTTTTGCTGTGCAGAAGTTCTTTAATTTAATTAGATCTCATTTGTCTATTTAGTTTGTTGCCTTTGCTTTTAGTGTTTTAGTCATGAAGTCCTTGCCTATGCCTATGTCCTGAATGGTATTGCTTAGGTTTTCTTCTAGGGTTTTTATGGTGTTAGGTCTTATGTTTAAATCTTTAATCCATCGGGAGTTAATTTTTGTATAAGGTGTAAGGAAGGGATCCAATTTCAGCTTTCTACATATGACTAGCCAGTTTTCTCAACACCATTTGTTAAATAGGGAATCCTTTCCCCATTGCTTGTTTTTGTAAAGTTTGTCAAAGGTCCTGTGGTTATAGATGTGTGGCATTACTTCTGAGGCCTCTGTTCTGTTCTATTGGTCTGTATCTCTGTTTTGGTACCAGTACCATGCTGTTTTGATTACTGTAGCTTTGTAGTATAGTTTGAAGTCAGGTAGCATGATGACTCCAGCTGTGTTTTTTTTTGTTGTTGTTGTTGTTGTTTGTTTTTTCTTAGGATTGTCTTGTCTATTTAAGTTCTCTTTTGTTTCTGTATAATGTTTAAAGTGTTTTTTCTTTTTTTTCCAATTCTGTGAATAACGTCAGTAGTAACTTGATAGGCATAGCATTGAATCTATACATTATTTTGGGCAGTATGGCCATTTTCATGATATTGATTCTTCCTTACCATGAGCATGGAATGTTTTTTCAACTGTTTGTGTTCTCTCTTATTTCCTTGAGCAGTGGTTTGTAGTTCTCCTTGAAGAAGTCCTTCACATCCCTTGTTGGTTGTATTCCTAGGTATTTTATTCTCTTTGCAGTAATTGTGAATGGGTGTTCACTCGTGATTTGGCTATCTGTTTGTCTGTTATTGGTGTATAGGA
>PVKV010030874.1:0-21651 GCA_004027835.1 Alouatta palliata
CTTTTAAATTCAGGAACTGATAGGCAGAAGAGACTGTAGCCTTGTCTCAGATGAGACTTTGAACTTTCTACATTTGAGTTAATGCTGGAATGAGTTAAGGGTTTTGGAAACCTTTGAAAAGGTATAATTGTATCTTACTCTGTGAGGAGGACATGAGATTCCAGGGATCAAAGAATAATATGGTTTGGCTGTTTTCCTACCAAAACTTACGTGAAATTGTAATCCCAAATGTTGGAGGTGGGGCCTTGTGAGAGGTGATTTAATTATGAACTGGAAGAAGGTGGGGGGTATAAGGAAAAAGGGGTGGGTAGGGTGGGGAAAAGTAGGTTGAATATATGGTGGGGAGGGTAGTGGTAGTAGGAAGGGGGAGCAGCCTGTTGCAGAGGTGAGACTCTTGGAGAATGGTGGCCTCCTGCATGGGAGCTCAGCCTATATTTTCCTTCTGCACTGCCAGAGTACAAATTTTCCAAGAGGCTCTGCCTCTGCATCAGGCTTCTGCCTGGAAACAGTAGTGGGTGGAGGAGGGTTGGGGGTGAATCCTTCACCAACATTGAACCCCCATTTTCTTTTATATATATATATATATTTTTTTAATTGCATTTTAGGTTTGGGGGTACATGTGAAGAACATGCAAGATTGTTACATAGGTACACACATGGCAGTGTGATTTGCTGCCTTCCTCCCGTCACCTATATCTGGCATTTCTCCCCATGCTATTCTCTCCCCAACTCCTATGCAGCCATCAAAAACGATGAGTTGGTGTCCTTTGTAGGAACATGGATGAACCTGGAAACCATCATTCTCAGCAAACTGACACAAGAACAGAAAATCAAACACTGCATGTTCTCACTCATAGGTGGGTGTTGAACAATGAGAACACAAGCCCCATTTTCTTGATGCTGTCCTCATGGTAGTGAGTTCTCATGAGATCTGGTTGTATACCAGGGTGTGGCACCTTTTTCTCTGTCTTGCTCCTACTCCTTCCACATGAAGCGTTTTATTACTGCTGGTCTTTCTGGTATGATTGGGAGGCTTCCTGAATCCTCCCAGAAGCAGAAGCCACTATGCTTCCTTTACAGCATGTAGAACTGTGATCCAATTTAAGCCCTTTGATTATGATCATACAGAAAATTAGTTCTGTAAAGTGGAGCTGTGAAATGCCTTCAGTGACTTTTCCCCCAGCATCTTGTCTGCTAGCACTGGGCTTCTTTTTTATGTAAATATTGAAGCCTTCTTGAAGTTTCCTCCTGAAAATTGAGTTTTTTCTTTTTCACTACATTGCCAGGCTGTGACAAACATAGCTGAATATGTAACAGCGGGTTCAGAAGTGGCTAGAAGCCAGAGGTTAGAGAGTTTGGAGGGCTTGGAAGAAGACAGGGACAAGTATCTATAATGTTCCAAACTTTCCCTCTTCATCTGAGGAAAATAATTGTGATTAAAAGGCTGACAGCAGGATGGACAGTGAAGACCAGGCTTAGGAGGTCCCAGATGAAAATGAGGAACTTACTAAGAACAGGAGACAAGGTTACTTTTGTTTTGCTGTGGCAAAGAACGAAGCTGGAGTATAACCTTGCCCTGGAGGTCTTTGAAACTTTAAACTTGAGGGTGATGATTTAGGACTTATCTGGTGGAATGAACTTACAGGCAGTAAATCTCAAGAGGTGTCTCATCTGTCAAACAACCTGTGTGCTCTTATGTGAGACCGAGGAAATGAGCTTAAGTTGGAACTTGTATTTAAATGACAAGCAGAGCTCAAAAGTTAGAAAAGTTTGCAACCTGGCCAAGTGGTCAAAAAGAAAAGCTGAATTTCAGGGGGAAAATTCATGAAGACTTCAGAAATTTGCATTAAATGGAGCCCAGTACTAATAGCCAAGACAATGGGGGAAAAAGCCTTGAAGGCATTTCAGAGATGTTTGCACCAGCCCTTGCTGTCACAGGCCCTGGGGCCTAGGAGAGAATAGTTTCTTGGGCCAGCCCCATGGCCTGCTGCTCTGTACAGCCTCAGGACACTGCTGCCTGCATCCCTGCAGCTCCAGCTGCTGCTCTGGCCTTGGCTCACAGATGCGCAGGTATAGCTTGGTCACTGCTTAAGAGGGTGCAGGCTATAAGCCTTGGCTTCCACATGGTGTTAAGCCAGAGGGTGCACAGAGCACTACTCCAGAAGTTTGAAAGCCTTCATTACAGATTTTGAAAAGGTAGGAAAATGCCTGAGTGTTCAGACAGAAGGCTACCAAAGAGGCAGAGCCTCATGGGAAACCTCTACTGTGGCAGTGCAGAGGAAAAATACGGGGTTGGAGCCCTCACGCTGGAGGCCACCATCCTCCAGACCCCAAATTCATAGACTCACCAACAGCCTTGTACCCTCAGGGGGTAAAAAGTACCAGCACTCAACACCATCACAGCCCATGAGAGCATCTGCGGGGGCTGAATGCTGCTAAGTCACAGGTGCGGATCTGCCCAAGGCCTTGGGAGCCCTGCCCTCACAGCCCTGTGCCCTGGATGTCAGCCAAGGACTAAATAAGGATGACTTTGGAGCTCTAGGTTTGAACAACTGGCCTGCTGTGTTTTGGACTTTCATGGGACCTTAAGTCCCAATTGTGTTTTGTTCTTTTCTCTGGTAAAAATATTCTTTTTGGCTGGGAATTCTTATACAATGCCTGGGCAATCATTGTACCTTGGAAGTCATTAAACTTGCTTTTATATTTCAGAGGCTCAGGGGCAGAAGGGACTGCAGCTTTGTGTCAGATGTGACTTTGGGCTTCAGACACTTGAGTAAATGCTGGAATGAGTTAAATCTCATTGGGGGACTGTAGAGAAGACGTCATTGTGTTTTGCAAAGTGAGAAGGATTTGCAACATGAGATTTGGGGAGGCAGGGACAGAATAACAAGATTTGGCTGTCAGTCCCTACAGAAACTCATGTGGA
The DNA here is from genome assembly GCA_004027835.1 of Alouatta palliata. Taxonomy (NCBI): domain Eukaryota; kingdom Metazoa; phylum Chordata; class Mammalia; order Primates; family Atelidae; genus Alouatta; species Alouatta palliata. The sequence continues at coordinate 2,926 of PVKV010030874.1, forward strand.
ATTGTAATCGAAAATGTTAAAAGTGGAGTCAGGTGGAAGGTGACTTAATCATGGAGGGCAGTGGGTGTTGGAAGGTGGGGGTTGGGGAAAATGGGGGATTATGGTGGAAGTGAGGGGTGGAAGGTGAATGTAGGGTAGGATCTTCAAAAATAGTTAAACACCATCTTTTTAATGCTTTCCTCTTGGTGGTGAGTTCTTGTAATGATTTTGGAGCTGTGAGATTGAATGAATACTGTCCTGCTGCGTTTTAGATGTGCATTGGGCCTGTGGTTCCATTTGTGTTATTTTCCTGGGAAATCTCTCCCCTTTGGATTGAGAAAGCTTACCCAATGCCTGAACCTTCATTGTACCCTGAAAGAAAAGAACTCCCTTTTAAATTCAGGGACTCATAGGCAAAAGGGGCTGTAACCTTGACTCAGAGGAGACGTTGAACTTTTTACATTTGAGTTAATGCTGGAATGAGGTAAGACTTTTGGCAACTTTTTAAAGGGCATGATGGTATTTTCCTCTGTGAGAAGGCCCTAAGATTTCAGGGATCAGGGTCAAAATAATATGGTTGACTATGTGTCCATACCAAAACTCATGTGTATTAGTAATTCCAGATGTTGCAGGTGGGGCCAGGTTAAAGGTGTTTTATTCGTGAACTGGAGAGGGATGGGGTTGGAAGGAAAAAGAGGTGGGTAAGGTGGGAAAGAGTAGGATGGCACTAAGGTAGTGGGAGAGTGGGGGGTAGTGGAAAGGGTGAGTAGCCTGCTGCAGAGGCAGGCTCATGGAAAACCCCTACTAGGACAGTGCACCTGTGGCTTTGCAGGCTTTAGCCCTGATGACTGCGCTCATGGGCTGGGCTGGTATTGAGTACCTGTAGCTTTTCCATGCTGTCGGTGGGTGTATGAATCTGGGGTCTTGAGGATGGTACTCTCCTGTGTGGGGGTTCCAAGCTCCTATTTTCCTTCTGCACTGCCCTAGTACAGGTTTTCCAAGAGGCTCTGCCTCTGCAGCAGGCTTCTGCCTGGAAACAGTCGGGGGTAAATGGATTCTTCACCAGCGGGTAAGCACCATCTTCTAGATGCTGTTCTCATGATGCTGAGTTCTCATGAGATCTGGTTGTATACCAGGGTGTGGCACCCCTTTCCTCTCTCTGTCTTCCTCCTACTCCTGCCATATGAACATTGCGTTGCTGCTTGGCCTTCTGGAATGATTGGGAGGCTTCCTGAGTCCTCTTAGAGGCAGAAACCATGATGCTCCCTTTACAGCCTGCAGAACTGTGAGTCAAATTAAATCTCTTTCTTTATGAACATAGAGAACATACAGAAGATTAATGCTGTGAAGTGAAACTATGAAATGCCTTCAAGGCCTTTATGCCAATCTCTTGGCTATTAGCACTGTGCTATTTTTCATGCAAATGTCTGAAGCCTTCTTGAAGTTTCCCCCTGAAAGCGAACTTTTCTTCTTTTACCACATTGCCAAGCTGCAACAAAGATAACTGAAAATGTAGAAGCAGGTTCATGGGTAGTGGCCAGAGGTTAGAAAATTTAGCAGACCTGAAAGAAGACTTGAAGATGATTGAAAGTTTGGAACATTATAGAGACTTTGTTAAATAGTTGTGATTAAAAGGCTGACAGAAGGATGGACAGTGAAGCCCAGGCTTAGAATGTCTCAGGTGAAAATGAGAAACTTACTGGGAACAGGAGCCAAGTTACTTTGTTTTGCTGTAGCAAAGAACTTGGCTGCACAGTGACCCTGCCCTGGAGAGCTGTGAAGCTTTGAACTTGAGAGTGATGATTAGGATGCATCTGATTGAATGAACTTCTAAGTGGCAAAGCTCAAGAGTTGTCCTGCCTATGTCGAACAGCCCCTACTCTTATGTGTGACCAAAGAAATGACCTCAAGTTGGAACTAATATTTAAATGAGAAGCAGAGCCTAAACCTTTGGAAAATTTGCAACCTGGCCAAGTGGTCAAAAAGAAAAGCTGATTTTTCAGGGGAAAATTCACGAAGGCTTCGGGTATTTGCATAAACGGGAGCCCAGTGCTGGTAATTCAAGACAAAGGGAAAAAGATGATGAAGGCATTTTAGAGACCTATGTAGCAGCTCTTGCTGTCACTGGCCCTGGGGCTGAAGAGAAAAGAATGGTTTCCTGGGCCAGCCCCATGGCCCCACTGCTGTGTGCAGCCTCAGGACACTGCTGCCTTCATCCCTACAGCTCCGGCTACAGGGGCTGAGGAATGCACAGTTACAGCTAGGGTCACTGCTTCAGAGGGTGCTCCAAGCCTTGTGGCTTCCACACAGTGTTAAGCCAGCAGGTGCGTAGAGCACTGAACTGGAGCCTTCAGAGCCTTCATCTAGACTCCAGAGGATGTATGGGAAAGCCTGGGTGTACAGGCAGAAGCTTTTCCAACAGCAAAACCTCGTGGTAAATCTTAGGCAGTACAAAAGGAACAGATAGGGTTGGAGCCCCCATACAGGAGGCTTCAGATTTATCCAGACCCCAGATTTATAGACCCACCAACAGCTTGCACCCTTAGTGTTGAGAAGCTACAGGCACTGAACACCAGCCTAGCCATGAGAGCAGCTGTGGGGGATAAACTGTAAAGCCACAGGTGCAGAGCTGCCCAAGGCCTTGGGACCCCAGTCATCACATCCCCTTGTGCTCTGGATGTGGGACACAGAATCAAAAAAGATGGTTTTGGAGCTGTAACTGTCCTGCTGGGTTTTTGACTTGCATGGGGTGTGTAAGTCCCATCTGTGTTTTGTGTTTCTTTCTGGCAAGTTTCTTCCTTTTTACTGGGAATACTTAACCCAATGGCAGTGCGATCATTGTACCTTGAAAGTAGTCAACTTGCTTTGTGTTTCAGAGGCTCCGGGGCAGAAGGGACTGTAGCATTGGGGCAGATGAGACTTTGGGCTTTTTTGGACATTTAAGTAAATGCTGGAATGAGTTAAGACATTGGGGGACTGTAGAGAAGGCATCATTCTATTTTGCAGTGTGAGAGGGACATGAGCTTTGGGGGGCCAGGGGAAGAATAATATGATTTGGCTCTGTGTCCCAACCAAAACTCACGTGGAATTGTAATGGGGAATGTCAAAGTTGGGGCTTGGTGGAAGGTGATGTAATCATGGTGAACAGTGAGGTCTGGAAGTGGGGGTATGGCAAGAAATGGAGTTCATGGTGAAGGTGGGGGTGAAACATGGGGTTGGGGCGCGGATCTATCTCAAGCGGTTACACACTATCAATGCTGTCTGTTAGTGAGTTCTCGTAATAAATGAACACCGTCCTGCTGGGGTTTGGACTTGCATTGGGTCTGTGTCCCAATTTTGTTATTTTTCTGGAAGAATCTTCCCTTTGCATTGAGAAAGTTTACCCAATGCCTATGTCATTATTGTATCTTAAAAGAAATCCCGTTTAATCTTAGGGACTCACAGGCCGAAGGGAGTGTATTCTTGTCCTGGATGAGACTTTGAACCTTTTACATTTCAGTTACTGCTGGGTGAGTTAAGACTTCTGGAAAATTTTGGAAAGGCTTGTTTGTATTTTGCCCTGTGATAAGAACATGAGATGTGGGGGTGTCAGGGTCAGAATAATATGGTTTGGCTATTTTTCCCAATGAAAACTCATGTGGAATTGTATTCCCAAATGTTGGAGGTGGGGCCTGGTGGGAGGTGATTTAATCATGGACGGGATGGTGGTCAGAGTGGAAGGAAAAAAGTGGGGAGCATGGGGAGGAGTAGGCTGGCTGTAGGGTGGTGAGAGGGTGGTGGGTGGTAGGAAGGGGAACTACCCTGCTGCAGAGGTAGCCTTTACTAGGGCAGTGCACCTGTGGCTTTCTAGGGTTTAGTCCCCATGGCTGCTCTCATGGGCTGGGCTGGTGTTGAGTGCCTGTAGCTTTCCACACTGAGAGTGAAAGCTGTTGGTCAGTCTATGAATCTGGAGACTGGAGGATGGTGGCCCATGCATGGGGGCTCCAAATCCATATTTTTTTTTCTAGACTGCCCTAGTAGAGGTTTTCCAAGAGGCTCTGTGTGTGCAACAGGCTTCTTACTGGAAACAGTTGGGGGGGGTGGGAGGAGTAGGGGGATGGATATTTCACCAAGGGTTAAGCACCATCTTCTTGCTGCTTACCTGCGATAGGGAGTTCTCATGAGATCTGGTTGTATAACAGGGTGTGGCATCTCTTTCCTCTCTCTGTGTTACTTCTAATTCTGTCATACAAAGCATCTTGTTGTTACTTGGTCTTCGGTATGACTGGGAGGCTTCCTGAGTCCCTCAGAAGCAGAAGTCTCTATAATTCCTTTAATGCCTGCGGAACCATCAGCCAGTTCCACCTCTTTTTGAATGACCATATGGAAAATTAGTGCTGTGAAGTGGAACTATGAAATGTCTTCGAGGCCTCTTCCTCCTTGTCTTGGTAATCATCACGCAGTTTCTTTTTACGCAAATATCTGAAGCCTGTGTGAATTTTCCCCCTGAAAATGGACCTTACTCTTTTTCCACATTGCCAGGCTGCAACAAAGGTAGCTGAAAATGTCGGAGCAGGTTCAGAAAAAGGTGAGCAGGTTGAGAAATGTCAAATCGGTCAGAGATTAGAGAGTTTGAAGGGCTTGGAAGAAGACAGGAAGATGAGGGAAAGTTTTGACCATTGTAGAGACTTTTTAAATAGTTATAATACAAAGGGTGACAGAGGATGGACAGGGAAGGCCAGACCTAGAAGGTCTCAGGTGAAAAGGAGAAACTTACTGGGAACAGAAGTCAAGGTTACTTTTGTTTTTCTTAGGGAAGAATGCGGCAGCTTGGTGCCCCTGCCCTGGAGACTTGTGAAACTTTGAACCTGAGTGTGATAATTTAGGGTGTCTCTGGTGGAATGAACTAAGCAGCAAAGCTCAAGAGGTGTCCTGTATGCATCGAACAGCCTGTTAGGTGTGACCAAATAAATAACTTTAAGTTGAAACTTATATTTAAAGGAGAAGTAGAGCTTAAAACTTTGGAAAATTTGCAGCCTGGCCAAGTGGTCAAAAAGAAAAGATGATTTTCAGTGGGAAAACTTAAGACAGTTTCAGGAATTTGCATACAATGCAGCCCGATGCTAATAGCCAAGACAATGGGAAAAAGGCCTTGAAGGCATCTCAGAGACCTTGGCAGCTGCCCTTGCTGTCACAGGCCCTGAGGCCTAAAGCAGAAGAATGGTTTCCTGGGCCAGCCCCGTGGCCCCCCTGCTGTGTGCAGCCTCAGAACACTGCTGCCTGCATCCCTGCAGCTCCAGCTCCGGCCATGGCTGAAAGTGGCACAGGTACAGCTTGGATCACTGCTTCAGAGCATGCAAGCTCCAAGCCTTGGTAACTTCCACCTAGTTTTAAGCCAGCAGGTGCACAGAGCACAGGACCAGAGACTTTAGGAGCCTTTATGTAGACTCCAGAGTATGTACAGAAAAACCTGAGTTTCCAGACAGAAGCTTTTCCAAGAGGCAGAACTTCATGGGAATCCTCTACTGGGGCAGTACAGAAGGAACACATTGTGTTTGAGCCCCCACACAGGGAGGCACCATTATTCACACTCCAGATTCATAGACCCACCAACAGCTTGCACCCTCAGTGCTGAAAAGCTACAGGTCCTCAACACCAGCTCAGCCCATGAGAACAGCTGTGGGAGCTAAAACCTGCAAAGCAACAGGTGCAGACCTGCCCAAGGCCTTGGGACCCCAGCCATCACATCCCCTTGTGCTCTGGATGTGGGACGTAGATTCAGAAAAGATGATTTGGAGCTGTAGGATTGAAAGACTGGCCTGCTGGGTTTTTGACTTGCATGGGGTGTGTAAGTCCCATCTGTGTTTTGTGTTTCTTTTTGGCAAATTTCTTCCTTTTGGTTGGGAATGCTAACCCAATGCCTGTGCAGTCATTGTACCTTGGAAGTAGTTAAATTGCTTTGTATTTCAGAGATTCGGGGGCAGAAGGGACTGTATAGCCTTACCTCAGATGAGGCTTTGGGCTTTGGACATTTAAGTAAATGCTGGAATGAGTTAAGACATTGGGGGACTGTAGAGAAGGCATCATTGTATTTTGCAGTGTGAGAGGGACATGAGATTTGGGTGGCCAGGGCAGAATAATATGATTTGGCTCTGTGTCCCAACCAAAACTCATGTGGAATTGTAATGCGGGATGTCAGAGTTGGGACTTGGTGGAAGGCGATTCAGTCATGTGGACAGTCAGGGTTGGAAGTGAGGGTTTGGGAGTTTGGAGGTTATATGCTGGGGGTGAGGGTGAAAGATGGGGCTGGGGGCAGATCCTTCACAAATGGTTAAACCCTATGTTCTTGAGAGCTTGTTTGGAGGTTCTAGCAGGGGAGTGCAGCTATTCGTATACCCTTGACCGAAGACTGGTCCTCCTGTACTGGGGATGGCCATCCTCTTCGGCTGAGCACGTAGCTTCGGGAGGGGCGCACATGGAGTGGTGAGGGAGGAAGGGACCACCCGCCTAGCCAGCCAGATCAGCCAAATCAACCCTGGCAATCAATGGAGTGACAGATGTCGCAGCCAGATCGCCCTCATATCTGGTTAAACCCTGTGTCCTTAATGTTGTCTGTGTGATAGTGAGTTCTCATGATGAATGAATACTGTCCTGCTGGGTTGTGGACTTGCATTAAGCCTGTGTCCCAATTGTGTTATTTCCCTAGAAAATTTCTTCCCATTGGACTGAGAAATCTTATCCAATGCTTGTACCATCATTGTATTTTGACAGTAAAAACTCCCTTTTACATTTAGGAACTCGTAGGCAGAAGGAAGTATATCCTTGTGTTGGATGAGACTTTGAACTTTTTATATTTGAGTTACTGCTGACTTTTGGAAACTTTTCAAAAGTCTTGTTTGTATTTTGTTCTGTGAAAAGGACATGAGATTCAGGGGGTGTCAGGGTCAGAATAATATGGTTTGGCTGTGTTTTCCTATAAAAACTCATGTGGAATTGTATTCCCAAATGTTGGAGGTGGGGCCTGGTGGGAGGTGATTTAATCATGGATGGGATGATGGTGGGGGTGGGAGGTAAAGAGAGTGGGGAGGGTGGAGAGAGGTAGGCTGGCTAGGGTGGTGAGAGGGCGATGGGTGGGCAGGAAGGGGGACTACCCTGCTACAGAGACAGAGCCTCATGGAAAACCTCTACTAGGGCAGTGCCCCTGTGGCTTTCCAGGGTTTAGTCCCCATGGCTGCTCTCCTGGGCTGAGCTGGGGTTGAGTGCCTGTAGCTTTTCCACCAACAGTTCAAGCTGTTGGTGGGTCTATGAATCTGGGGTGTGGAAGATAGTAACCTCCTGCATGGGAGCTCCAAGCCCATATATTCCTTCTGAAATGCCCTAGTAGAAGTTTCCCATAAGGCTCTGCCTCTGCAGCAGGCTTCTTCCTGGAAACAGTGGGGGAGTGGGGGGGTGGGAGGGTGGTTGGGAGCAGACCTTTCAGCAGCGGCTAAGCACCGTTTTCTCGATGCTCACCTTGTGATAGGGAGTTGTCACGAGATCTGGTTGTGTACCAGTGTGTGGCACCTCTTTCTTTTCTGTCTTGTTTCTACTTCTGCCTCATGAAACATCCTTCTGCCACTTGGTCTTTTGGTATGTTTGGGGGCTTGCTGAGCCCTCCCAGAAGCAGAAGCCTCTTTGCTTCTTTTACAGCCTGCCAAACCCTCAGCCAATTCAACTTCTTTTCTTTATGATCACACGGAAAATTAATGCTGCGAAGTGAAGCTTTGAAATGTCTTCAAGAGGTTTTCCTCACTGTCTTGGCAACCAACCCTCATCTTGTGTCCATGGATATATCTGAAGCCTTCATAAATATCCCCCTGAAATGCTGCAACAAAGATAGCAGCCTCAGAAGTGGGTATTGGCCAGAGGCTCGTGGGACTAAGGGACTGTACCCTTGTGTCAAATGAGATTTTAAGCTTTGGGTATTTGTATAAATGCTGCTATGATATATAACTTTGGGGAACTGTAGGGAAGGCATCATTGTATTTTTCAATATGAGAAGGACATGAGATTTGGTCTGGCGGGCACTCTTGCCAGCAAAAGGGTTCCAGCCTAAGTGGAGGGTGCGCAAGAAATAAAGGGAGACAGAAAGTGAGGTCAGGAGGGTTGAAGAATTTTTGCTCCAACAACCACTTTATTTTAGCATTTCAGTATTTATACCTTTTCTGGCCATTCTCTTAAGTCAGTGTTGCAATCAAGAGAAACATCATGTACGCTAACCTTTCAGGAACTACAAAGTAACAAGTGTTGCAATCAAGAGAAACGTCATGTGCTCTAACCTTTCAGGAACTACAAAGTAACAATCACCATCTGGGCTCTCAACATGTCTATGCTACCTCATTGTTTCTAGTGAAGGCCATCCATCTTGCATTATCTTTTAACCCAGTTCTCCTTTCATCCTGCTCATCTGGTCTGGAATTCCTTCCTTCTGGGGGCTCTGCAACTGGGCTCAACCTCCCATATTGTGAAACTCACTTTGCAAGACTTCACAAGGGAGGGCTCCCAACAATTTGGGGAGCCACAGAATAATAAAATTTAGCTCTGTGTCCCTACCAGAATTCATGTGGAATTGTAATCTGGAATGTTAAAGGTGGAGCCTGGTGGAGAGTGGGGTTTGGAAGGTGGGGGGGGTGGGTAGGGAGCATGGGGGATTATGGTGGGGGTGAGGGGTAAAATGTGGTGGTGGGGTATGGATCTTTCACAAATGATTAAGCAATCTTCTTACTGCTGTCCATGTGATAGTGGGTTTTCTTCATGATTTTGGAGCTGTGGAATTGAATGAATCCTGGACTCTTGGGTTTTGGAATTGCACCCGGCCTCTGGTCCCATTTGTGTTATTTTTCTGGGAAATTTCTTGTCTTTGGATTGACAAAGTTTACCCAATGCCTGTACCATCATTGTACCTTGAAAGAAAAGAACTCCCTTTTAAATTCAGGGACTCGTAGGCAAAAGGGACTGTAGCCTTGTCTCAGATGACATGTTGAGCTTTTTATATTTGACTTAATGCTGGAATGAGTTAAGACTTTCGGCAACTTTTGAAAAGGCATGATTGTATTTTGCACTGTGAGAAGGCCATGAGATTCTGGGGGACCAGGGTCAGAATACTATGGCTTGGCTGTGCTTCCCTACTAAAAACTCATGTGAATTGTAATCCTGAATATTGGAGGTGGGGCCTGGGGGGAGGTGATTTAATCATGAATGGGAAGGGGTTGGGGTGGATAAAAAAGGGGTAGAGAGGGTGGGGAGGAGTATGTTGGCAGGAGAAAGTGTGAGGGTGGTGTGGAGTAGCAAGAGGGAGTAGCCTTCTGCAAAGGCAGAGGCTCATGGAAAACCTCTACTAGGGCAGGGCACCTGTGGCTTTGCAGGCTTCAGCCCCCATGGCTGCTCTCATGGGCTGGGCTGATGTTGCGTGCCTGTAGCTTTTCCATACCGAGGATGTGAACTGTTGGTGGGTTTATGAATCTGGGGTCTGGAGGATGGTGCCTTCTTGGGTTGGAGCCCCAAGCCCATATTTGCCTTCTGCACTGCCGTAGTAAAGGTTTTCCAAGAGTCTCTGCCTCTGCAGGAGGCTTCTGTCTGGCAACAGTGGGCGGTAGTGTGGATGGTGTATCCTTCACCTATGGTTAATCTTCTCGATGCTGATCTCTTGATAGTGAGTTCTCATGAGATCTGTTGTATAACAGCCTGCGGCACCTTTTTCTCTCTGTCTTGCTCCTACTCCTGCCATGTAAAACATCCCATTGCCACTTGTCCTGCTGGTTTGGTTAGGAGGCTTCCTGACTCCTCCCTGAAGCAGAAGCCACTACACTTCCTTTACAGCCTGCAGAACCGTGAGCCAATTAAACCTGTTTTTAAAATAATATTACAGAAAATTGATACGTAGAGTGGAGCTCTAAAATGCCCTCAAGGATTTTTTACTCATTTCTTGACTATTAGCAATTGACTTCTTTTATATGCAAATATCTGAAGCCTTCTTGAATTTTCCCCCTGAAAATGGATTTTTCTATTTTTATCACATTGCCAGGCTGGGACAAAGATAGCTGAAAATGTAGAAGCAGGTTCGGAAGTGGGTAAGGGCCAGAGATCAGAGAGTTTAAAGGCCTTAGAAGACAGTAAAATGAGGGAAAGTTCGGACCACTGTAAACATGGTAAATAGTTGTGACCGACAGACTGAAGAGTGTACAGTGAAGGACAGGCTTAGAAGGTCTCAAATGAAAATGAGGAACTTACTGGGAACAGGAACCAAGATCACTTTTGTTTTGCCATAACAAAGAACATGGCTGCATGGTGCATCTGCCATGGAGATTTGTGAAACTTTGAACTTGACGGTGATGATTCAGGTAGTATGTGGTAAAGCCAGCTTCTAAGCAACAAAGCTCCAGAGGCATTTTACCTGCATCGAACAGCCTGTACTCTTGGGTGTGACCAAAGAAACCACGTCAAGTTGAAACATGTTTAAATGAGAAGTGGAGCTTCAAAGTTGGGAAAATTCGCAGCCTGGCCAAGTGCTCCAAAAGAAAAGCTGATTTTCAGGAGGAAAATCCAAGAAGGCTTCAGAAATTTGCGTAAAATAGAACCCAGTGCTAATAGCCAGACGATAAGGATAAGGCCTTCAAGCCATTTCAGAGAACTTTGCAGCAGCCCTTGATGTCATAGGCCCTGGGACCTAGGAGAGAAGAATGATTTCCTGGGCCAGCCCCATGGCCCCACTACTGTGTGCAACCTCTGGTCACTGCTGTGTACAGGTACAACTTGGGTCACTGCTTCAGTTGTGTAATTTTGGGGAGGCAGGAACAGAATAATATAATTTGCGTGTTTTCCTACTAAAACGGATGTCAATTGTAATATTTCATGTTGGTGGTTGGGCTTGGAGGCAGGTGATTTAATCACAGATGCCTGGGTTTGAGAGGTGAAAGGTGGGGACAGTGTTCAGAGTTTGCAGCCGGGCATATGTGGTTTATTTGGAGAGAAGAGTATTGTATATTTTGCGGGGGTAGGGGTGGGGGACAGGTCATTGATGAATGCTTAGTACTATCTCCTTGATGCTGTTCTCATGATATTGAGTTCTCATGAGATCTAGATTTCCAAAGTGTGTGGCCCCCCTTTCCTCTCTGTCTTGCTCTTACTTTGGCCATATGAGACATATCTTTGCTCCTTGATACGATTGGGAGGCTTCCTGAGTCCTCTGAGAGACAGAACTCACTCTACCTCCTTTACAGCCTGCAGAACTGTAAACCAATTAAACCTCTTTTCTTTATGATCATACAGAAAATTGGTACTGGGGAGTAGAGCTCTAAAATGCCTTCAAAGCCCCTTTTCCATTGTCTTGGATATTAGCACTCAGGTTTTGTTTTGTGCATATATCTGTAGCCTTCTTGAGTCTTCCCCTGAATATGGACTTTTTTTCTTTTACTGCATTGCCTGGCTTTGACAAAGATACCTTAAAATGTAGTATCAGATTCAGAAATGGGTAACAGAGTCGGAATGTTTGGAGGGCTTAAAAGAAGACAGAAAGATAAAAGAGAGTTTTGACAATTGCAGACTTGTAAAATAGTTGTGATCAGAAGGCTGACAGAAGGATGAACAAGGCTAGGCTGAGGAGGTCTCAGATGGAAATCAGGACTTACTGGGAACAGGAGCCAAGGTTACTTTTGTTTGGCCTTAGCAAAGTGGCTGCATGGTGGCTCTGCCCTGGAGATCTGTGAAACTTTGAACTTTAGGGTGATGATTTAGGGTGTATCTGGTGGAATGAACTTCTAAACAGCGAAACTGAAGAGGTGTCCTGGCTGCGTCGAACAACCTGTGCTCTTATAGGTGACCAAAAAATGATTTTAAGTCAGAACTTATATTTAAATGAGAAGCAGAGCTTAAAAGTTTGGTAAATTTGCAGACTTTTTTCTCAAATTACGCATTTTGAGAAGCACCAAGGTTTAGGGAGACTGGGGCAGAATCATATGGTTTGGCTTCATGTTCCTGCCAAAACTGATGTCAGATTTTCATTTTTAATGATCAAGTGTGGTCAGGTAGGTGTTGCTTGAGTCATGTGTGTATGTTATTAATAAACTGTTTAGCAATATCTCCTTGACGTGTCTTTCCTGGAAGTGAGTGAATTTTCATGAGATCTGGTTGTTTATAAGCACGCCGTGCCTTTTTCTTTTTGTTTTGCTTCTGTGCTTGTTATATGAGATGTCTCTGTCTTTCATTGCCCTCTTTTCTGAGTTGAAGTTTTGTGAGGCCTCTCAGGCAAAACCTACTATTCTTTGTGTAGAGCCTACATAATTGTGAGGCAGGTAACACTTTTTTTCACAGGGTAACACTGTACATTGGTGCTGAGAAATGGAGCATCTGACATCTGACAACACGGGAACAGGTTTGGGTCTGGGCAGTGGGCAGAGGCTAGTGTTTGGCATGCTCGATAGGAGATGGGAATGTAAGGGGAAGCTTGGAACACATTTCAAATTGTTTAAATGGTTGTGACCAAAATGTTGACAGAAATACTGACAGTGAAGGCCAGGTTAGGTGGCCTCAAAGGGAAATGAGGAAGTTAGTGGGAACTGGAACAAAGGTCACTTTGGTTTTGCCTGAGCCAAAAATGTGGCTGCTTGGTGCCCATTTTCTAGGGATCTTTAAACCTTTGAACCTAAGTGTGATGATTCAGGGTGTCTAGCATAATCAGTGTATAAGCAGTGAAGCATTCAAGAGGTGGTGCGTCTGCTTCTGATTGCCTGTCTTCATATGAGTGAGCACAGAAATGACCTAACATTTGAACTTACATTTAAAGGGGAAGCAGAGATGAAAAGTTTGGAATACATGTAGTCTGGCCATGTGGTGGAACAGAAAGACCATTTTTAGGGGAATAATTTTGGAAGGCTTCAGAAATTGGCTTAAATAAAAAGGAGCCAAGTGGTAGTAGCCAAGACAATGTGGGGAAAGGCCTCTAAGGCATTTCAGAGAGCTTTGAAGCATCTCCACTCATCGCAGGTTCTGAGGCCTAGGAGGAAAGAATGGTTTCATGGGCCAGACCCATGCCATCATATCCCTGTACAGCCTCAGGAGCTGCTTCTTGCATCATCTGCTTTCTCTCCAGCTCTAGACATGTCTGAAAGGGGCCCAGGTGCAGCTCAGCTTACATCTTCAGAAATACAAAGTCAGAAGCCTTGGTGCCCTCTATGTAATTTTAAGGCTTCCAGTGTACCGAGTACAGGAGGGGAGGCTTGGAGGCTCCACCTAGCGCCTCCACCTAGATTTCAGAGGATGTGTGCAAAAGACTGAGAGTGCAGGGGAGAGCCTGCTGCAGGGGTGGGGCTGTCATGGCAAATCTCTGCTAGGGCCGTGCAGAAGGAACATGTGGGGTTGAACCCCCCACTCAGAGTTTCCACTGGGGTACCACCTAGTGATTCTGTGAAGGGGGCCGCCATCCTCCAGATCCCAGAATGGGTAGTTCCATGACAACCTGCACCCTGAAAGTGGAAAAGCCACTGGCACTTAATGCCTCTCAGCCTGTTAGAGCAGATGTGGTGGCAGAACCCTGCAAAGCCACAGGAGCAGGGCCCTTGGGAGCCCACCGCTCACAGCAGTGTGCCCTCAGTTTGAGAGATGGAGTCAAGATTACTTTGGAGCTTCAGCATTTTATGACTCCCCTGCTAAGATTCAGCCTTCATGGGGCCTGTAGTCGTGTGTGTGTGTGTGTGTGTGTGTGTGTGTGTATGTATTTTCAGCAAATTTTTTCCTTTTGGATTGGGAATGTTTAACCACTGCCTGTATCCTCATTATATCTTGGAAGTAACTAACTTATTTTTTTATTTTACAGTCTCTTAGCTGAATGGAAGTCTAGTCTAGCCTGGTCTCAGATAAGACTTTGAACTTTGGACCTTTGTGTTAATGCTGGAATGAGTTAAGACTTGGGGAGACTATTGGGAAGGCATGATTGTATTTTACAATGTGAGGAGAATATGAGATTGAGGGGTCAGGGCAGAATAATATGATTTGGCTGTCACCTGAGCAGTAGGGTCTGGTCAGTGGCAACTGGGTCAGTGAGGGCCTGATGAGCGATATCCTGTGGAGCGGGGACCTAGTCAGTGAAGGCCTGTCAGTGGGGTTAGTCACTTGAGACATGGCCAGTGGGTACCTGGTCACTTTGGCCTTGCCAGTGGGGGCTTGGTCACAGGGGCCTGATCAGTGTGGGTCTTCTCAGTGGACCTAGTCAGTTGGGACTTGGTCAGTGAGGCCTATTTAACGGGGGTGTGGTCAGCAGGGGTGTGCTTTGAGAGGCTCACTTCTTAGGGGGATCTAGTAGTGAGGGTCTGGGTGAGTGGGGACCTCATGGCAGCCGGTCATTTGGTGTCTGGTCAGTGGAAACCTGGGCTGTGGGGGCTTGGTCAGTGAAGACCTGGTCATATGGAGTGTAGTGGTGGCCTTGTCAGCACAGGCTGGGTCACTAGTGACCAGGTCAAAAGGTGCTCTTCACTGGAGGCCTGGTCACACAGGACCTAGTCAGCCGGGCCTGGTGGGCATGACCTCATCAGTGAGGCCCTTGTTAGTGGGGCCCTGATCAGGGCAGCCTGGTCAGTGGAACCTAATTAGTGGGAGCCTGATTCCTGTCAGAATCTCTGAGCAAGGTCTCCCAGGTCCATCCAAATGCCTGCTTTGTCCACTTTTGACTGGGCCATTGGACACCACTGGGCCATCCCAGCTGTCCACAGGGCGTTCCATAATGCGCATTGCACCTGGCATCTCCCAGCATGCTCAGCAGTCCCCACTGAGCAGGTCCCTGCTGACCAGGCCTCACTGAGCAGGTCCCTGCCTACCAGGCCTCACTGAGCAGGTCCCTGCTGACCAGGCCTCACTGAGCAGGTCCCTGCTGACCAGGCTTCACTAACCAGGTCCCTGCTGACCAGACCTCATTGAGCAGGTCCCTGCTGACTAGGCCTCACTGACCAGGTCCCTGCTGACCAGGCCTCACTGACCAGGTCCCTGCTGGTGACCAGACCTCACTGACCAGGTTCTTACTGATAAGGCCTCATTGGTCAGGTTCCACCAGTCATGACCTTATTGCCTAATCAGGGAGGACTTGGTCAGTGGTGGCTTTTGAAGCACTGGTCTAATCGGTGGTGACCTGGTTAGTGGGGATCTAAGCAGTGGGTGCCTGTTTAGTGGGGCCTACTCTCTAGGGTCCAGGTCGGGGCATCTGGTCACCTCAGGCCTGGTCAGTAGGAGCCTTGTCAGTGGCAGCCTGTTCCCTGGAGGCCTGGTCAGTGGGGCCTCATCTGTGGGGCCAGGCAATAAGGCCTTGATTGGTGGAACCTGATCAGTGAGGCCTTATCAGTAAGGACCTGATCAGTGAGGCCTTGTCAGTAAGGACCTGCTCAGTGAGGGCTGGTCAGGAAGGTCCTGCTCAGTGAGGGCTGGTCAGCAGGGACCTGGTCAGTGGGGGCTGCTGAGCATGCTGGGAGATGCCAGGTGCAATGCACATTGTGGAGGGCCCTGTGGACAGCTGGGATGGCCCAGTGGTGTCCAATAGCCCAGTCAAAAGTGGACAAAGCAGGTGTTTGTATGGACCTGGGAGATCTTGCTCAGAGATTCTGACAGGACAGAGGCGAAGGAAGGGCCAGAGCGGCCGGAGAGATGATCACAGTCTATGGGCTGGACAGAATGGAGGAAGTCAGAGAACAGGCAGGGTGGGCAGCTGGGGTGCAGGGAGAGGCAGGTGCATGCTGGGAGGTCAGACCCTGTGTGGGCCAGGTGGGGTGGGCTCCAGGTGCACCCTCGTTACACTGGGCAGGTCTCAGCCCAGGCTTCCTGGACCCTGGCTGGGTGATGTGGTCGCTCTCTGGGGGACTGCTGTCAGGCCCCAGCCACCCACCCTGGGCAGCACTGTCCCATCTCAGGACTGGACTCTCTCAGAGCCTGCAGAGGGCACAGCCTCTAGCCCAGGACCTCTCCATGGGCCTGGAGCATCCCCTGCCAGCCCTGCGCTTCCTCTTCTCCCAGGTCTTACTTTTCCAGTGTCAATCAGCAGGGAGGCCCCATTCTCCCTGCCCTCTGTGTCTCCTGAGCTGAAACTTGGGGTGGATTTGGACAGGGATGATGCTTCCCTCGGGCCCACTTAGGGAGGGGACTGGCTCCCAGTCTGGTACAGGTCCTCAGCTCTGCCTTGGTTGCCTTAGAGTGAGATGGATTATTCGGTGCCCTGAAGGTGGAGGTAAGTGTCCCTGCTGTGTGGGAGGCTGGTCTAGGGATGGAGGACTTGGCAGGTTCTCCCAGGCTGTCAGGCCTGGGCAGCACTGTCCTGTCTCAGGACTCAGAAAGTCCAGTCCTGAGATGGGACGGTGCTGCCCAGGGTGGGTGGCTGGGGCCTGACAACAGTCCCCCAGAAAGTGACCACATCACTCAGCCGGGGTCCGGGGAGCCTGGCGTGAGACCTCCCCAGTGCACTGAGGGTGCACCTCGAACCCACTCCACCTGACGCGCCCACAGCCCTCACAGGGTCTGACCTCCCAGCATGCACCTGCCTCTCCCTGCACCCCAGCTGCCCACCCTGCCTATTCCCTGACTTTCTCCATTTTGTCCAGCAGGATGAGCTGGACAGGGGGACAGCCTGTGTGCACATTTGGTGGCAAGTAGGAGTGACACACCGCCCCTGGGAGGCCCCATGGTTTCTGCCAAACCCAACCCCAGAACTCTGTCCCGGAGGTGGTTTTCCACACCAAAAACCAGGAACTGCAATTGTGTCTCAGGGTCAGCATCTGCTAGTGCCAGGACGCTACTGGGAGGCTAGGACCTGACCAAAGCCCATGGTGTCTGTGGCCTGAGGATGGCGTGTCTTGGAGCCATAAGGCCAAGCCACACTGACCGTTGGCCAGAGGGGCTAAGCCTGTGTTTATCCTTCCCTGGCTCCTGGCTCATTCCCATCAGGGCCCTGGAGCCCAAGATCCAGCATCCAAGGTCCCCTCCAGGAATCCTGGCGGCTCAACTTTATCGTGTTTCATCTGAGAGCGAAAATGTCAGATTCGATGCACAGAAAGATGGCTCCAAGTGCTTAATGACTGGAAGAAATCTAGGAGCAACAAGAAGGTAGTGTGCAGAGGGCGGGACCTCCGTGACCGGTGTCTGTGGAGCCAGGGGTACAGGCACCCAGTGCTGTGGCCTGGCACCACCTGCCTCTCAGAGGGTGGGTGGCACACTGTCCTTGCCCAGAGGGCAGCAGGTCTGGTCACCACTCTTTCTACCTGGCCTTGCAAGCATCACGTTGGTAGAAGAAAATCTCATGCCAGGGCCTGGACCACTTCTAGCTCAGGGGTTGGGGTTGTCTCTTGGTGACCTAAATAAAAAATAGGTCCAGATCAGAGTTCCCGACACTGAGCACTCATCCACTCTGAATCATAGGAGGAGAGGCCTGGTCCTAGGTAAAGCTAACCTCTTTGAGGAACCACAGAGCCCAAGACTGGAAACTTCCAGAATCCTCTGACACTGATTCTCCCCAGGGACCCCTGTGGCCTGTCTCACTGAGCACTCTTCCATCTGTATCTGTCTTGGCTGCTCTACAAGGGAGTCCCCTTTTCAGATGTGGGGCTCGGCATGGTCACTCCTGCTGGACCTCTAGAATGTGGGAACCACGGACCTAAGGAAATACCAGGTACAGCCTTTCCGTGCTCATCCAGAGCAGGACAAACAGGCCAGGCGGTGTCAGGAGCCCAGACCTCCAGCTGGAGGGAACTTCAACCCTACACTGGGAGCAGGGGCCCATCGCACATCCTAGGCACAGATGGTAACACAGGCACTACAGGTAAGCTGGGCTTGGTACCCCCTCCCCCTGGTTTCAGAAAGAAGCCAAACAAGGAGCTTTCTGCAGAATAAAACCTCTTTTCCTTCCAGAAGCACTGCTGACTATTTGGTGGCTGCAGTTTATGGCGGTGAATCTTTTGTCTTTTCTGAGGTTGTGTGTGCTGGCTTTTCCTCTCGGCCCTGCCCTACAGACCATAGAGGAGAACAGCAAGAGGTCCCCACCAAACACCCACAGATGGCCCTGGACATGAGCCACATTCTGAGAAACATGTCATGGTCTGGGAGGGCTGAGGCTTCAATTAAGGCCTATGGGGCTGGCGGATCCCAGAGCAGGTGGGGCAATCCACAGCCATGGGGGCTTCCCATGGGGATTGGGAGGTCCCAAGGCAGAGGGAGGAGTTCTACAGGTGGAGTCACAGAGCCACCAAGGGCTCTCCTGGCCCAGAGAGCAGTCAACACCATGGACTAAACACCTGCAGGGCTCCTGGCTCTGGGCCAGGCTGGGGCATGTAAGGCCAAGAGGCAGCTCAGAGTGGGGGCAGAGAGAGAATTGTGCTCAGAGGCCACCCATTTCTGGATGTAATGTGGTCCTGAGGTTCTGGCTGGGAAGTGCTTTCAGCATTCCATATGTGTTATGGAGCTGCTTCCACTCCCTGCAGGAACCCCAGTGAATATGTTGCCGCCACCGTGGAGGTCAGTGCCCTCAGTGTGATGGCACCAGCAGGTCTGCCTGTGCACGGAGCTCCTCTACTCCCTCACTCCTCGGGCGAGGCTTCTGCAGGACCTGTGACGTGGAGCACAACTCGAGACACCGTCATCTGGAGCAGCACTGCACCCTCACTAGCCAGGCTGTTGATGACTTCCTCAAGGCCAAGGCTTCATACTTCATGGATGCATTTGTGCTGAGCAAGGCGTGCTTCTCTAGGAACTTAATTCAGGCGGTAG
>PVKV010030875.1:0-21726 GCA_004027835.1 Alouatta palliata
ATGGAGTTTCGCTCTTGTTACCCAGGCTGGAGTGCAATGGCGCGATCTCGGCTCACCGCAACCTCCGCCTCCTGGGTTCAAGCAATTCTCCTTCCTCAGCCTCCCGAGTAGCTGGGACTACAGGCACGTGCCACCATGCCCAGCTAATTTTTGTATTTTTAGTAGAGACGGGGTTTCACCATGTTGACCAGGATGGTCTTGATCTCTTGACCTCGTGATCCACCCGCCTCGGCCTCCCAAAGTGCTGGGATTACAGGCGTGAGCCACCGCGCCCGGCTTAGGTGCATGTCTTAAGAAAACCTCATTACCCACCTGGGGGAGAAAGAATATTATTTGTGAAGTTACTGTCTCTTTTCTGTCATGTTTTATCCAATAGGACTGATCTAAGCCAGGATGACCCTGTTCAGGATCATTTGCTATTTAAGAAGACTCTCCTGCCAGTCTGGAAGATGATTGCCAGTCACAGGTAGGTCTCCAAAGTGGTGATAGGATTATGTTCAGAACTGAAGCAGTAATACATATTGGGTTTTAAGCATAAAGAGATATGTTCATACCTCAAATGAGCCATAGTTGAAAGGTAGATTCTGTATCTAAGTCTGATTTATCCCAAAGTACTCACAGCTGCTTTAAGTCAGTACAAGAAATAGTTGCTGTGCCGTTTGAATTGCCTCTAGAAATTGGTTCCTATTTCATGATAAAATTTGTATTTAAAATGTATATTCTTCTTTTCAATCTGGTGGATTCTCTTTTTTCACAGAGACAAGGCCTCAGGAACTTTGAACAAATTTCTGAGCCCTAAATCAGTATATTGTAATAATAGTTAAATATTTTATAGTTTTTTTTTTTAACTCTCTGTCAAGAGGGAACAAATAGATTTCTTTCTAATGGTGCTCACAGTCTGCATTCCCCTAAAGGAAGTCTACTAAGAACTGAGCTTCTCTTTTCATTTAGAAAACCTTGCCAGGGTTTCTTTATCCTCTCTGGGTTTGTCCCTTAACAGATTCAGCAGTCCATTTCTGAAGCCTGTGTCAGAAAGGCAGGCCCCAGGGTACAAGGATGTGGTAAAAAGGTCAGTGAAAAAGGGGTCAAGAAAGTTTGGTTGCTTTTATATCTGCCTTTTCATTTTTTATTTCCCATCTGTTATTTTTATTACTTATAAACTCAAGATATGTTTCATAGCCAAATAAGTTTATAAAGTTATGATGAGCTCAGTATTATATCTTCATTTGAGAAGGAATGCAGGGAACAAAAGGATGATATAGACTTTTTATTTATTTTATACTATTGACTTTTAAGTCATATGATCCATTCATTACGTATCTATTTATCTATGTGTGTGTGTGTGTGTGTATATATATATATATATATTTTTTTTTTTTTTTTTTTTTTTTTTTGAGATGGAGTTTTGCTCTTGTTGCCCAGACTGGAGTACAATGGTGTGATCTCTGCCCATTGCAACCTCTGCCTCCTGGGTTCAAGCGATTTTCTTGCCTAAGCCTCCTGATTAGCTGGGATTACAGGCATGTGCCACCATACCCGATTAATTTTGTATTTTTAGTAGAGATGGAGTTTCTCCATGTTGATCAGGCTGGTCTCCAACTCTCGACCTCAAGTAATCCACCCACCTTGGCCTCCCAAAGTGCTGGGATTACAGGCATGAGCCTTGGCGCCTAGGCTGATAATTAATTATGATCTTAAATTAGCCTTTGGTTGTTTTTGACACTATTCTTTTGGAGCAAAACTTTAAAAGGAACCCTGCATTCATTCAGTTAGTTAGTTATAGGTATACTAAGGCACAGATGTCAATCCAAATGGAAGTTATGAATATTGGTTGATGTAGTATTTTGGAAGTTTATTTTTATTAAAAAAAATTTTTTTTTGAGACAGGTTCTCACTCTGTTTCTGGAGTACAGTGGTGCAATCATGGCTCACTACAGCCTTGACCTCCTGGGCTCAAGCAGTCCTCCCACCTCAGCCTCCCTAGTAGCTGGGACTACAGGTGTGCGCCACCACGCCCAGCTAATTTTTGTATTTTTAGTAGAGACGAGGTTTCACTGTGTTGGCCAGGATGGTCTTGATCTCTTGACCTCGTGATCCGCCCACCTCGGCCTCCCAAAGTCCTGGGATTACAGGCATGAGCCACTGCGCCCGGCCAGTCTTCTTTCTAAACTGCTGTGCCTTCTCTTATACACCTACTTTCTGTGTCTCAATGTTGTCATAATGTTCACTTGATCCTCTTTTCATCTCCATGAAAGGAGAAAAAAATTATTTTTAGCTTTTTATTTGTGCAGTAAGAGAAGCAGATTAAATAATATGTGACTGTACCTTGTAAATAGTGAATAACTACTATGTGATAAACTGATCATTGGCCTCTTTAAACTTTGGTACCTGGGGTGAGCACCCCTCCTATGATAGTGGAGTGTAGTGGCTTGGCCTGTGCATGCTGGAGTCAGGCTGCCTCTGAATTGGAATTTAGGCTGTGTGCCTTTGAGTGAGTACTTAACCTTTTTAGATTTCAGTTTCTTCATCTGTCAAATGGAAATAATAAGGCTGGGCTCGGTGGCTCATGCTTGTAGTCCTAGCACTTTGGGAAGCCAAGGCAGGTGGATCACCTGAAGTCAGGAGTTCAAGACCAGCCTGACCAGCATGATAAAACCCCGTCTCTATTAAACATACAAAAATTAACCAGGCATGATGGCATGTGCCTGTAATCCCAGCTACTCAGGAGGGTGAGGCAAGAGAATTGCTTGAACCCAGGAGGTGGAGGTTGCAGTGAGCCGAGATTTCACCACTGCACTCCAGCCTGGGCAACAAGAGTGAAACTCCGTCTCCAAAAAAAAAAAAAAAAAAAAATGGAGATAATAATGATACCTACCTTACAGGTTTATTGAGAGGATTAAGTGAGTTAGTACAGAAATACAGTGTTTGGCCTATTGTAAACAGGGAAATGTTAAAAGCTGTTGCTATTTTATTATCTGATGGGGGTTGTTATCTTTGCTACTGTTTTCATTAAGAACTGGTTAGTTCTTCAAGAGAGCATGTCAGGTTATCATATGTTCCACATAAAGATTTGATTTTCTGTTTTTTCTTGGCCACCTGCAGACCCATGGACTTAACTACCCTGAAGAGAAATCTCTCTAAGGGTCGGATTCGCACCATGGCCCAATTCCAGCGAGATCTGATGCTGATGTTCCAAAATGCTGTAATGTACAATGACTCTGATCATCACGTATACCATATGGCTGTGGAAATGCAGCGAGAAATCTTGGAGCAGATTCAGGTATGGTATGTAGAGAGCTGTAGCCTCTGGAATCTTAATTTCAGAATGTCTATGAGAATAAAGATGATTTTAATGTGACTCTGTGTTCTCAGAGTTTATTTTTTAATTTAATTTTTTTTTTTTTTTGAGACGGAGTCTTGCCCTGTCATCCATGCTGGAGTGCAATGGCATGAACTTGGGTCACTGCAACCTCTGCCTCCCAGGTTCAAGCAATTCTCCTGCTTCAGCCTCCTGAGTAGCTGGAATTACCTGTGCACGCTACCATGCTCGGCTGATTTTTTGCCTCTTTAGTACAGACAGTTTCACAATGTTGGCCAGGCTGGTCTTGAACTCCTAACCTGGTGATCCGCTCGCCTTGGGCCCCCAAAGTGCTGGGATTACAGACGTGAGCCACTGAGCCCGGTCTCTCTTAAAGGTGATTACGGCCCTGAAGGACTGATAATGTGCCTGCTGGTTTGGAAAACCCTGAGCCTCAGTAAGTCCAGCTTTGATAGTGAAGTAGTCTAGGAATGCAGGCAGCAGTGAAGAGCTCTTAAGACAGCTGAGGACAGACAAGTAATGGGAATTCCTGCTACCAGATTCTTAAGTCAACAGGCTAAACTCCAAAGAGGCCAGAGTCACTGTGTAGTTTTTGGTTGCTTTATCTGTTGATATTAATATATGCTCACACTTTCCCATCGTTAGGGAATAAGATATAGTAGCTAGAATACATTTGTCGGTTTCTTTTCTGGGTAGCATCATACTTTAAAGAAAAAAAAAGTATAGTTGAGTCTATTTGCCAAAGAAATAAACTTGCAATCCTTTAGCATGTAAGTTTCATAATAGCTTGCTATGTGTTCCTTAACCCTTTAGGTGCTCAATATTTGGTTAGACAAAAGAAAAGGCTCAAGTAGTCTGAAGGGAGAACCAGCCAACCCAGTGGATGATGGAAAACCTGTTTTGTAACCTGGAGCTTCTATCCTGACTTTTCCAGAGTTTGAACCTCTCCCTGAACTCTGACCTAGAGAGGATCCCAGTACTTTGCCATGTCTCTGTTGTCTTTTCCAATAAGAATAATACCTAATTCACTCAATGATGCATGTGGACATAATATAAGGAAAAACAGGGGAAGCTGAGATTTGGGTTTAATGCCATAAATGTTGCACACATCTTTGTTCCACGAGTTTGATTTAAAGACAATTAGATTAGATCTTTTACTAAGCCTTTTACTCTAATAAATAAATGCCTTTTCACAAACAGAATATTGCTTTTTAATGACTAGGTAAGCTTGGCATAGAGGGGACAGCATCATCCGGTGAAATGAAGGTATCTGACACGTGTCTTCTTACATACACTGCTTGGAAAGGAATCGGGGAGGAGGGGTGGTCTTATCATTTATAAAGTAGGGATAATTGAAGAAAAGGATAAAATAACATAAGTTATGAGTAAAATGTCAGAAAATATCTAGTGCCCTAAGATTCACAAGGAGAATAAAAATGACTACCTGGTTCGCTTTGATTAAAACAACTTGCCAGAGGCTGCAAGGAGGTTCCTTGCTGGGATTGGCCCTCTGCAGCCACCGTCCCCACGCTGGGGTTTCAGGTCTCCTAGCAACAAGTTGTAGCACACGAGGGCGGCCGCTGAGGTGAGTGCTCAGAGAGGGTCAAATTCAGACTTTTCAGGTGCAACCCGGAAAGTCCCCGAGGACCCAGAGGCTCTGCTTTCCAATTAGGCCTGACCCTATGCACAGAGAGGTCCCTGCGGGACAGGGTTGCTTCACAGAGGCAGCCGGACGAGGCCGCTCACCCGCCGCTGTATTGGCGTGTGATGTTGCCACCAGCCCGCCGCCCCCTTCGAGCCCCTTCCCACCCTCTGCTGCCTGGGAGTGCCGCTGGTTCCGGGCCTTCAGGTCGCCCCTTGGCCTCTGGTCATGTGAGCCCAGTAGTCCTTCCCGCCTCGGTGACAGCGTGTACGAAAAGCCGGGGCTCGATTTGGACATAGTAGGAATTCTATTATTGAGACCCTGCATATAGAAAAACATGGCAGCTTTTTACCTTCATTAGTTAATAAAATCAAGTACCTAATATTGCTATTCTTAATCACAATTACATTGAATTTGGGATTGGGGGGGAAATCATGTCATTGCAGTTGACACCTGTTAAGAAACTTTCAATTTGTGCCTTGAAAAGCCGTAATGGAGATATCAATGCCTCCACCTCAGATATATGTAGAAAAAACTCTGGCCATTATCAAACCAGATATTGTTGACAAAGAGGAGGAGATACGAGATATTATTCTCAGATCTGGATTCACCATTGTTCAGGTAACTTCTGGGCATGATGATTCATGCTTTTTTCCTCTCTGCCCTTTAAAAAAATGCTTATGTAAATGTACCTAGCCATTTAAACCCTTAGTGTTCAGCATTACATTTAAGTTTATTCTTCTAAGTATAAAAGTTTTATGTAATAGTTTTTAAAAGGATATAAAATGAGAAATAAAATGGACTTTTCCTTCACCTGCCCTCTCCCATTTCAAGTCCCAGGCTCCAGAAAGAGGCAACCACTTAACACTTTCTGTTCTTCCAGGAGTTTTCTATGCATTTATAAACGTTTTCCCCCCATAAAACAGAGCAGCCCTTTTCCCTTGACCCCCTTTACAGAGTCCCTCAGATAGGATTCCAAATCATTACATCTGAATTGATCTCACTCGTCCTAACTTCTCTGTAGTATTTCCTTGTGTATTAGAACTACAGTTTATTTACTTGATCCTGTATTGATGGACTTTTAGACTACTAGTGTTTTTTCAGTTACTACAAACATTTAATGTTTTAAGCCTTATATTTGTTCTGCAATTAGTAAACATTGTCATTCTAGGGATTTGAAAGTGAATATAAATAGCATTGTTAAGGATTATCAAATAAAATTGAATATTTTTAATCTTCCTCTTTTATAGTATTCTAATTTGAATTTCCATTTTTTTATTTTTTCACATTTATACAGTGTCATATTGCTTATTTAGTTAGTTTTTTTTTTTTTTTTGAGACAGAGTCTCGTTCTGTCACCCAGGCTGGAGTACAGTGGCCTGATCTCGCCTCACTGCAAACTCCGCCTCCCGGGTTTTAGCGATTCTCCTGCCTCAGCCTCCTGAGTAGCTAGAATTATAGGCTTGTGCCACCATGCCCGGCTAATTTTTGTATTTTTAGTAGACAGGGTTTCACCATATTGGTCAGGCTGGTATCGAACTCCTGACCTCGTGATTCGCCCACCTCGGCCTCCCAAAGTGCTGGGATTACAGGCGTGAGCTACCTTGCCCAGCCTTTAGTCAGTATTTTTAAAAATAAAGAGAAAATGGCCAGGCACAGTTGCTCACACCTATAATCCCAGCACTTTGGGTGGCCGAGGTGGATGGATCATAAGATCAGGAGTTCAAGACTAGACTGGCCAATATGGTGAAATGCCATCTCTACTAAAAATACAAAAATTGACAAGATGGCTCCGAAAACAAAGAAAGAAGCTCCTGCCCCTCCTAAAGCTGAAGCCAAAGCGAAGGCTTTAAAGGCCAAGAAGGCAGTGTTGAAAGGTGTCCACAGCCACAAAAAAAAGAAGATCCGCACGTCACCCACCTTCCGGCGGCCCAAGACACTACGACTCCGGAGGCAGCCCAAATATCCTCGGAAGAGCGCCCCCAGGAGAAACAAACTTGACCACTATGCTATCAAGTTTCCGCTGACCACTGAGTCCGCCATGAAGAAGACGGAAGACAACAACACACTTGTGTTCATTGTGGATGTTAAAGCCAACAAGCACCAGATAAAACAGGGTGTGAAGAAGCTCTACGACATTGATGTGTCCAAGGTCAACAGCCTGATTCCGCCTGATGGAGAGAAGAAGGCGTATGTTCAACTGGCTCCTGATTATGATGCTTCGGATGTTGCCAACAAAATTGGGATCATCTAAACTGAGTCCAGCTGGCTAATTCTAAATATAATGTATATCTTTTCACCATAAAAAAAAAAAAATTATCTGGGCGTGGTGGCTTGTGCCTATAGTCCCAGCTACTCTGGAAGCTGAGGCAGGAGAATCACTTGAACCCAGGAAGTGGAGGTTGCAGTGAGCTGAGATGGCACCACTGCACCCCAGCCTGGGCAACAGAGGGAGACTCTGTCTCAAAAAATAATAATAATAATAAATGAAATAAATAGAAAATATCAGTATTCAGAAAAGATATGGGATTTCAGTTGAGCTTCGAAAGACAGATAGAGGCTGAGGGAAGGGGTGGTACAAGAAAGTGTTAGGAAATATTTAATGTAATTAAAGACTCAGGTAAAGAACTTTTTAGCAAATGTTAGGAAAACTGGTAGCCACTGAAAAAGTTGGGTCAAGTATTATATATCAGGAAAAACTCCTAATGGACCTGAGATCTAGAAGCCATGAAAGAAAAGATTGGTAAGATTATATAAACAAAAAATTTCTGCACAACGAAATAAATACCGTAAGCAAAGTCAAATCATAACAAACTTGGGAAAAAGATTTGCAACTCATATCAGACAAAGGGCTAGTCCTCCTAATATATAAAGAGCTCCTAGAAAAAGATAAAAATAAATCAGTAGAAAAATGAGCAGAAGAGATGGATGGTCACAGAAAAAGAAAAACATTTTTTAAATATATGGAAAGATGCTCAATTTCTAGGTGGGAAAAAAAAACTACACTGAGATTCCATTTGGCAAAAATATAAAAGTAAATGGCACAATCCCTATTGAAGGGAATCTGGCAGTTATCTACCAATATAACAGATGGACTTACCATTTGATCAGCATTCTGCTCCTGAAAATCTGTCCTATAGAATTCCTTGTGCTCTTACTACCTGTTGTGCACAGAGCCCTGTTTAGTCCTGTCAGTAAGTTCCTGTATTAATATGAAGTAATATATATGCAGGTTATTTTTTGCAGCATTGTTTACTTATCAGCAAAAGATTGAAAATAACCCAGATTGGGAGATTGGGAGACAGGACTAAATAAACCCTGGAAACTCCACCAAATTGCATAATATGCAACTAATTGTGAAAAGAATGAGAAACCTGCCTGTACTGTTATGGAAAAAAGCAAAGTGTGTAGCAAAAAGAGCAAAACAGCAAAAAAGCAAAATAGTGTGTACCAACCTTCTGTGATAGAGACATAGTAATATATTTCTGTTTGCCAATATTTGCAAAATGAAATTCTGGGAGAGTAAATAAACATTTAAAAAGGGTTGCCTATTGAGGGCAAGGAAGAACTGGGTAGATTAGGACATGGATAGGAATAAGAGTTTTCAGTATATACCTTTATATATTGCTTTACATTTTTGAATCCTGTAATTATATTACCCATTAACTTTAGAAAAAACAATTAAATGAAGTATACAAATAAAGGCATCCATTTAAGTTTTTAAAAAGTCCATATTTAAAAAAAATTTAGTGACAAACTTGGTAATTAAGTGGCTAGTGTCAATTATAAATTAAAAATTAGCTGGCCATGGTGGCTTACATCTGTAGTCCCAACACTTAGGGAAGCTGAGGTGGGTGGATCACCTGAGTTCAGAAGTTCGAGACCACCCTGGCCAACATGGTGAAACCCCGTCTCTACTAAAAATACAAAATTAGGAAGCTGGGTGCAGTGGCTCACGCCTGTAATCCCAGCACTTTGGGAGGCTGAGGTGGGCGAATCACTTGAGGTCAAGAGTTCGAGACCAGCCTGGCTAACATGGTGAAACCACATCTCTACTAAAAACACAATGATTAGCCAGGCATGGTGGTGGAAACCTGTAATCCCAGCTACTCGGGAGAGTGAGGCAGGAGAATCGCTTGAACGGAGGAGACAGAGGTTGAAGTGAGCCAAGATTGTGCCACTGCACTCCAGCCAGGGTGACAGAGCAAGACTCAGTCTCAAAAAAAAAAAAAAGACTCTGTCTAAAAAAAGAAAAAGAAAAGGCTAGGCATGGTGGCTCACGCCTGTAATCCCAGCACTTGTGGAGGCTGAGGCGGGGATCACAAGGTCAGGAGATCAAGACCATCCTGGCCAACGTGGTGAAACCCTGTCTCTACTAAAAACACAAAAATTAGCTGCGCATGATGGCACACACCTGTAGTCCCAGCTACTCGGAAGGAGGCTGAGGTAGGAGAATCGCTTGAACCTGGGGGGCGGGGCAGGGGTGGTGGAGGTTGCAGTGAGCCAAGATCGTGCCACTGCACTCTACCCTGGTAACAGAGCGAGACTCCGTCTCAGAAAAAAAAAAAAACCCAACAACAACAAAAAACAAAATCAGCTGGACGTGGTGGTGCATGCTTGTAATCCCAGCTACTCAGGAGGAAAGGCTGGAGAATCACTTGAACCCTGGAGGTGGAGGTTGCAGTGAGCTGACATTGTGCCATTGCACTCCAGCCTGGGCAACAAAAGTGAAACTT
The DNA here is from genome assembly GCA_004027835.1 of Alouatta palliata. Taxonomy (NCBI): domain Eukaryota; kingdom Metazoa; phylum Chordata; class Mammalia; order Primates; family Atelidae; genus Alouatta; species Alouatta palliata. Next base: position 9,698 of record PVKV010030875.1, read on the forward strand.
TGCCTCAAAAAAAAAAAAAAAAAAAAAATTAGTGTAACTAGCCTGGGCAATGCACTGTCAGAACCAGAAAAAAAATGATTTAATGTAAATATATATGACACTTTTCCTAGTTAGTAATTTTCAGAACAAAGGCCGGCATGGTATATCCTTCTTTCCTTCCTTTCTTGCTTTAATTGTGGTAAAATGTATATAACATAAACTTTACCCTTTTAACCATTTTTGAATGTACATTTCAGTTGCATTAAGTGCATTCACATTGTACAACCATCGCCACTGTCCATCTCTAGAACCTTTTCATCTTAAACTGAAACACTGTGCCTAATGCTAACTTGTTGCTTCCCTCTTCCCCATCCTGGATAGCCACTATTCTACTTGCTGTCTCTAGGAATTTAAGTATTCAAGCTATCTCATTTAAGTGAAATTATACAAGTTTTGTCCTTTGCACTGTATGCTTTTAAAATAGGCTTGTAAGTGTATTAAACTGGATGGAGGCTTTCCTGTCCCACCTAAGGGAAAAGCTGAAAAGTGATACATCGTTTCAGTAGATGGCAGTGTGGCCTTTGTTACAAACTGAGAGTTCTGTTCTGATAGTACTTGATGTCGCTGTTTCTCTGTGTAAATATTCAACCTAATCTAATTTCAGATGAGATCGGGTGTGTTCAGGGTGGTATGGCTGTAGACTATTCAACCTAATTTCGAAAAATGTCACCTGATCTCATTTTAAAGCAACCACTGGAATAACTGATTTAGTATCAGTTTTAAAGATGAACCCTTAATTTTTAAAATTGTGCTACATTGGCTGGCATACCTGCAGAAGGTAGCTTCCCCTGCTTTTTAAGAGGCAAGTGGCAGATAAGGGCTTACACAGCAACAGATAAGACTTTATTTTTAAACTCAGCAAGAAAAAAAAAACAAAAACAAGAAAACACTAATGGGCATAATCATCATAAATACTTTCATGTCTTAATTTTAGATAATAGAATCAAGGATTATGCTAAATCAGGTGCTCTTTTCTTTCCTTTTTTTTTTTGTTTTTTTTTTTGAGATGGAGTCTTGCTCTCTTGCCATGCTGGGGTGCAATGGCACGATCTTGGCTCACTGCAACCAAGTGATTCCCCTGCCTCAGCCTCTCCAGTAGCTGGGACTACAGGAGCATGCCACCACACCGGGCTAACTTTTTGTATTTTAGTAGAGACAGGGTTTCACCATATTGGCCAACATGGTCTCGATCTCCTGACCTCGTGATCCACCAGCCTCGGCCTCCCAAAGTGCTGGGATTACAGGCATGAGCCTAATTTTTCTTTTTCTTTTTTTTTTTTGTTTGAAATGGTGTCTCGCTCTGTCACCCAGGCTGGAGTGCAGTGGTACAAACTTGGCTCACCGCAACCTCTACCTCCCGGGTGAGCCACCATGTAATTTCTCATATCTCTTATTTCTTCACTTTATGAATTTCAGTTTGAGAACAAATGTCAGCACCTTTTTCATAGTAACTGGTCCTTCACTGGTGAGAATGTTATACTTGTCCAGCAGGTCCTATTCATAGCAGTGCTGTGCCACCTAGGTAAGCATGTTCCTAAACTTCTTGCTCTAGGCAGTTGGATCCTTTGCTACAAACCAAGCAATTTTACCAAGTTTCTGAAGCCTGCGGAAACACAGAGTTCTGGAAAGGGCTTTAACGGGTGGGTCACTTAGTAAAATTTACATGTATTCTCAGGAAAATCTAAGCCATTTTAGAAAGATAGATTTCTGCCATAATCATGGGGATTTTTAGCCTTCACTTAGTGACTTGTCTCCATGTCTCATCATCCTTACTCCAGCCAGAGGTTCTTTGATTTGTACTTTGAATCCCTCAGTTATATTTTGAGCATTTTCCCCCCCCGGACTCACCTTTAATAGAATTGAGAAACCGCAGCACCAGGCATGGTGGCTCACACCTGTAATCCTAGCACTTTGGGAGGCCGAGGCAGGCAGATCACCTGAGGTCAGGAGTTCAAGACCAGCCTGACCAACATGGAGACACCCTGTCTTTAAAAAAAAAAAAAAGAAAAGAAAAACCGCAGCAATAAATAATTTTTTGTTGTTTTGTTTTGAGACTGAGTCTCACTCTGTTGCCCAGGCTGGAGTGCATTGGCACGATTTCAGCTCACTGCAACTTCTGCCTCCTGGGTTCAAGCAATTCTCCTGCCTCAGCCTCCCGAGTAGCTGGGACTACAGGCGTACACCACCATGCCCAGCTAATTTTTGTATTTTTAGTAGAGACAGGGTTTCACCATGTTAACCAGGATGGTTTCAATCTCTTGACCTCGTGATCCACGCACCTCGGCCTCCCAAAGTGCAGGGATTATAGGCGTGAGCCACCGCGCCCAGCCTATATATATATTTTTTGAGACAGAGTTTTGCTCTGTCGCCCAGGCTAGAGTGCAGTGGCATGATCTTGGCTCACTGCAACCTCCACCTCCTGGGTTCAAGCGATTCTCCTGCCTCAGCCTTCTGAGTAGCCAGGATTACAGGTACCTGCCACTGTGCTTGACTAATTTTTGTATTTTTAGTAGAGATGGGGGTTTCACCATCTTGGCCAGGCTAGTCTCGAACTCCTGACTTTGTGATCTACCCGCCTCAGCCTCCCAAAGTGCTGGGATTACAGGCATGAGCCACTGTACCCAGCAATAAATAATTTTTTAAAGCACTCAAGGTCGGGTGCAGTGGCTCATGTCTGTAATACCAGCACTTTGGGAGGCCGAGGCAGGTGGATCACCTGAGGTCAGGAGTTCAAGACCATCCTGGCCGACAAGGGGAAAACCTGTCTCTACTAAAAGTACAAAAATTAACCAGGCGTGGTGGCGGGTGCCTGTAATCCCAACTACTCAGGAGGCTGAGGCAGGAGGCTCCCTTGAACCCTGGAGGCGGAGGTTGCAGTGAGCCGAGATCATGCCACTGCACTCCAGCCTCGGTGACAGAGTAAAACTCTGTCTCAAAAAATAAAAATAAAAAATTTAAAAGCACTCAAAATAGCTACTTGTAGAGAAAGCATGATACTTTCAAATTAGACTCAACTATCATGATTTTTTTAACTTGATTCATTGTTACAGTCTCATTTGTGAAGGAAATAACATTTATTTGTCCAGAATGTTTCATAGTCTTTCAGATTGAAAAACATACTAGCAACTTTTTTTTTTTTTTTTTTTTTTTGAGACAGAGTCTCACTCTGTTACCCAGGCTGGAGTGCAATAGTGCTATCTTGGTCTTGGATCATGGCAACCCCTGCCTCCTGGGTTCAAGCAATTTTCATGTCCCAGCTTCCCTAGTAGGTGGGATTACAGACATGCACCACCATGCCTGGTTAATTTTTGTATTTTTAGTAGAGACAGGGTTTCACTATGTTGGCCAGGCTGGTCTCAAACTCCTGACCTGAGGTGATACGCCTGCCTCATCCTCCCAGTGTGCTGGGATTACAGGCATGAGCCACTGCGCCCAGCCTAATTTTTCTTTCTTTTCTTTTTTTTTTTTTTGGAGATGGTGTCTCACTCTGTCACCCAGGCTGGAGTCCAGTGGTGCAATCTTGGCTCACTGCAACCTCTACCTCCTAGGTTCAAGCTATTCACCTGCCTCAGCCTCCTGAGTAGCTGGAACTACAGGCACACACCAACATGCCCAGCTAATTTTTGTATTTTTAGTAGAGATGGGGTTTCATTATGTTGGCCAGGCTTTTCTCGAACTCCTGACAAGTGATCCTCCCGTCTTGACTTCCCAGAGTGTTGGGATTACAAGTGTGAGCCATCACACCTGGCCTAGTTTTTCTTTATGTTACAGTGAATCAAGATATTTAGGACAGAACCAGAATAAAGATCACACATGTTCAAACAAAAAACTTTTTTACTGCATCATTATACTACATATTACTTTCTTTCTTTGTTTGTTTGATACAGGGTCTCGCTCTATGACCCAGGCTGGAGTGCAGCAGTGTGATCATGGCTCACCACCTCCAATGTAGTGGGGAGTACAGGCGCATACCACCACACCCAACTAATTTTTAAATTTTTCATAGAAATGAAAAATGTGTTGCTCAGGCTGGTCTCTAACTCCTGGCTGGGCTCAAGTGATCCTTCTGCCTTGGCCTCCCAAAATGCTGGGATTACAGGCTTGAGCCACTGTGCCTGGCTGTTATTTCTAAGTACCATAATGAGACCAGCTCCCAAATAGTAACACAAATAGAAAAACATGAATTTGGAATATTTTAAAGTCCAGTTTTGTTCACTGAAGTGTTCTTTAAGAAGGAGATGCTATAAATTTGTTACTAACAAACCATATGCTTAGGGAGGTTGCCTAACTGGAATAATTTTTCTTACCTAGGCTAAGTAGTTCCTCTTACTATCTTATTTACAGCATACATTTAATTATATCATTTTCTTCCTTCATAATACAGAGATAAACCTCAAGGTTATAATCAGATTGGTACTAATGATTTTAATGAGGTATCATTGAACTGTCATTTTAAATGTGTTTGTTGACTTTGTGTCTTACAGAGAAGAAAACTACATCTCAGCCCTGAGCAATGTAGTAACTTTTACGTGGAACAGTATGGAAAAATGTTTTTCCCCAATTTAACAGCTTACATGAGTTCTGGACCGCTTGTCGCCATGATATTAGCGAGACACAAAGCCATCTCTTATTGGCTAGAACTTTTGGGACCAAATAATAGCTTAGTAGCAAAGGAGACACATCCAGACAGGTAATTTTCAGGGTTGTGGGGATGACGGGGAATGGAATCCATCTATGAAAATGAAAAAAAAAATCTGATTTCATTGTAATGGGATTTTTCTTTTCATTTGAAAGTTTTCCTAAATCAACTTTTTTGGGGGGGGAGAGTCTTGGGGGTCCATTTTACATTTCAACCACTTTAAATACCTATCAATACTACACACCAGAAAAAACCTCAGAGAACGTCTGATTTATAGTTGATTATCTGTATTCTCTCAACCTTTAAACTGCCACTGAAGTAGGATTTTTAGATGGGAAAATTGGGATGGTATTTTAAAAGAATAATGGTAATACAGGAACAGAAATTCAGATTTTCAGCATTATTGCTAATGTATGGAAACAAGAAGATACTGAGTTTTTGCACTTTTGAATATGCATTGCTTTTTCACTTCTCACAAAACAACACTGCTTTTTTTACCCAGAGAACTCCTGTTTTCCCAGTGTATTCCTCCTGCAGATGTAAATATGTTTGATCCTTATCTAGATAGATAAGCTTAAATTTAAGCTTAAATTTGACATAGATTGTGAAGCTTTCATATGTAAGAAGTGACCATGCTTCTGTAAAATTCCTAAGTAGAATGCATACATATAAAGTAAGGAATAGATATCAGATTGGATGGACATCATCTCTAACTTGTTTTTAGTCTGAGGGCAATTTATGGCACAGATGACCTGAGGAATGCACTTCACGGGAGTAGTGACTTTGCTGCTGCAGAAAGAGAGATACGTTTTATGTTTCCCGAAGGTGAGTTACAGATGACAGACTTGTCGACTGCATCTCCTTATTTTTGCTTTTTCTTTTATTTTGCGGATATAGCTGGGAAGGAAGATAAAAGATTTTTTTCCAGTATATTTTGTTACTTTTTTTTTTTTTTTTTAGACGGAGTTTTCCCTCTTGTTGCCCAGGCTGGAGTGCAATGGCGCGATCTCGGCTCACCGCAACCTCCGCCTCCTGGGTTCAAGCAATTCTGCTGCCTCAGCCTCCCGAGTAGCTGGGACTACAGGCACACGCCACCACGCCCAGCTAATTTTTGTATTTTTTAGTAGAGACGGGGTTTCACCACATTGACCAGGATGGTCTCGATCTCTTGACCTCGTGATCCACCCGCCTCGGCCTCCCAAAGTGCTGGGATTACAGGCGTGAGCCACCGCGCCCGGCCGATTTACCGTCTTCTCTAACAGTTTACTGTTTGCCTAACAAAGTCTTGTGCACTTGAGAAATTAATAACTAGTCCCTTTTTTTGTTTCCATACTGTTAGGTAAGTTGTAAACCTTTCAGAAGTTGACATATGAGGAAGAACACTGAGGTTTTTGGTTTGTTTTTAATGTCTTTCGAGCAGAAATAAATTTGGTGATTTTTGTTATAAGGAAAAAATACAAAGCATTGACAAAATTTTGAATTTTTTTTGGTATATTTTTCCTGTTATGACTTATTTTTCCCTAAGTCATTTAGATCTGTTCCTCAGTATTTTCCACTGGAGATTCATTCAAATAAAACTGAAAACTATCTTGAAGATTTTAAAAATTCCTGATTTTTTTTTGTTTCAGAGACTTCACATTTATGGAATAACTGATATGATACAACAGTATCACTGTTGTTTGAATTTCTAAATTCAAAATAAATAAATTTCACTTTTTGAGTACTTGATCTGTTACTTTTTAGTGCCTCCAGACCCATGCTGACCTGACAGTGGGCTGACAACTTTTCTCCACTGGCCTTTCAGATTCTTAAACAAGCAAACAAAACTACTTTTAAAATATATATATATTTTTTTTTCTCAAAGCAGTTCTCCTGCCTCAGCCTCCCAAAATACTGGAATTGTAGGAGTGAGCTGCCGTGCCCAGTGAGATGTCTTTTTCATGTGGTAGCACTTTATGTTAGTCCTACTAGTGATTTAGACTTTTGCTCGTTAGCTTTTATTATTTATTTATCTATTTGAGATGGAGTCTCACTGTGTCACCCAGGCTGGAGTGCAGTAGCATGATCATGACTCACAGCAGCCTCGACCTTCTGGGCTCAAGCGATCCTCCCACCTCAGTCTTCTGAGTAGCTGGAACAACAGGTACATGTCATCACGCCTGGCTAATTTTTATATTTTCTTTTTTTTGTCTTGCATTGGAATATATTTTCTATAGACATGAAATCTCACTGCGTTGCCCAGGCTGTTCTCAAGCAATCCTGCTGCCTCTGCCTCCCAAAATGGTGGGATTATAGGTGTGAGCCATTACACCCAACTTCTCTTTAGCTTTTAAATAAAACAGGATAAAAATTCATTTTATCTTAAGTAGAAGGTATATTTGGAAGCTCTTTGTACTCATAGGATTATATTCCTTAACTGTAATTTTCTTTCTTTTCTTTTTCTTTTTTTTTTTTTTTTTGAGATACAATCTCACTCTGTTACCCAGGCCAGAGTACAGTGGCACAATCACAGCTCACCGCAGCCTTGACCTTGCAGGCTGAAATAATCCTCCCACCTCAGCCTTTGGAGTAGCTGGAAGCATAGGTATACACTACCACCCCTGGCTAATTTTTCAAGTGTTTTGTAGAAATGGCGTTTTGCCTTGTTGCTTAGGCCAGTCTCAAACTCTTGTGCTCAACCGATCCTCCTGCCTGCCTTCCAAAGTGTTGGGATTACAGGCGTGAACCACTGTGTTTTCAGTTGCCTTTGATTTTCACTCATTAAATTAATCCTCTAGGCAGGAGTTTAGAGATATAGACATTTGAGAAGCAGCAAGTTGTAGGATAAATATAAAATCATTAATTACTTAGCACGTTGCAGATCTTTTGCTGTGAAGTTCTTTGGAGCAAATTCTGAGTTTGTGGTATGAGTGTCCTCTTACTTAGCAGTCCATCAACAACTATGTGCAAAACTTTATATGATGATTCACTCAAGCAAGTTATAAAGATATTCAAAGACGTGTTCCTAATCCTTGAAAAAAGTAATGCTTGCTGGGCACAGTGGCTCATGCCTGTAATCCCAGCACTTTGGGAGACCAAGGTGGGTGGATCACTTGAAGTCAGGAGTTCGAGACCAGCCTGGCCAATGTGGTAAAACCCTGTCTCTACTAAAAATGCAAAATTAGGCAGGCCTGGTGGCGCATGCTTGTAATCCCAGTTACTCAGAAGGCTGAGGCAGGAGAATTGCTTGGACCTGGGAGGTGGAGGTTGCAGTGAGCTGAGATCGTACCACTGAACTCCAGCCAGGGCGACAGAGTGAGACTGTCTCAAAAAAAGAAAAGGAAAGAAAAGAAAAAAGTAATGCTCTCTTCTTTCCCTTTTTTTGACGGGGAAGGGGTTACAGGGTCTCTCCATGTCACTCTGGATAGAGTGCAGTGGTGCAGTCATAGCTCACTACAACCTTAAACTCTTGTCCTTAAGCAATCCTCCCACCTCAGCATCCTGAGTAGCTGGAACTACAGGTGTGTACCACCATGTTCTGTTAATTTTTTTTTTTTTTTGAGATAGTCTTACTCTGTTGCCCAGGCTGGAGTACAGTGGCGTGATCTCTATGCCTGGCCCAATTTTTTAATTTTTTTGTAGAGATGAGGTCTCACTACATTACCCAGGGTGGTCTTCTTTCCCTTTTAATAGAAATGGCTAATTCAAAGTTTTGCTATATTCCATTTCTTCAACAAATTTATTGAGTTGCCTACTATTTGCCATAAATGCATAAAAAGATGAATAAGAAGATATCCCTGCTCTCAAAATGATTGTATTTGAAAATAAATATACTGGCTTGATGTGGTGGCTCACACCTGTGATTCCGACACTTTGTGAGGCTGAGGCAGGAGAATAGCCTGAGTCCAGGAGTTGGAGACCAGCCTAGGCAACATAGCAAGATCTCATCTCTACAAAAAATAAAAAATTAGCTGGGCGTGGTGGCCTATGTCTATAGTCCCAGCTACTCTGGAAGCTGAGGTGGGAGGATCACTGGAGCCTAGGAGGTTAAGGCTGTGTGAGCTGTGATAGCACCACAGTGCTCCAGCCTGGGCAACAGAGTGAGACCCTGTGTCAAACAAACAAACAAAGCAAGGATGACAAAAACCTTAAAAAGCTTAAAGAAAGTTCATCCATGTTAGGAACATGAAAACACTCTTTATTTTCTCATTAATTTATTTAGCCCTAGCCTGGCACGGTGGCTTACACTTATAATCCCAGCACTTTGGGAGGCAGAGGCAGGAGGATTGCTTGAGCCCAGCAGTTTGAGAGCAGCCTGGGCAACATGGCAAGACTTTCTCTCTTCCAAAAGTACAAAAAATTAGCTGGGGGTAATGGTGCACACCTATGGTCCCAGCTACTTGGGAGGCTGAGGTGGGAGATTCACTTGAGCCCAGCAGATCAAGGCCCCAGTGAGCTGTGGTTATGCTGCTGTACGTCAGCCTGGGTCACAGAGTGAGACCTTCTCAATAAATAAATAAATGAATAATCTGCTGATGAAATTAAGAAAACAATTCCAGGGAAGAAACTATTTGCAAACCATATATCTGATAAGGGGTTAATGTCTAAAATATGTAAGGAACTCTTACAACCCATTATCAGAAAAATCCCTAAATAACCCAATTAAAAAATGGGCAAAGGACTTGAATAGACATTTTTCTAAAGAAGACATACAAATCACCAACAAGTATATGAAAAGGTGCTCAAGGCCAGGCATGGTGTCTCACAACTGTAATCCCAGCACTTTGAGAGGCTGAGGCAGGCGGATCACCTGAGGTCAGGAGTTCAAGACCAGCCTGGCCAACAAGGCGAAACCCCTTCTCTACTAAAAAAATACAAAAAATTAGCTGGGTATGGTGGCATACGCCTGTAATCCCAGCTACTAGGGAGGCTGAGGCAGCAGAATTGCTTGAACCCGGGAGGCAGATGTTGAGGTGAGCTGAGATTGCACCATTGCACTCCAGCCTGAGCAAGAACAGTGAGACTCCATCTAAAAAAAAAGAAAATCACTAATCGTCAGGGAAATACAGATCAAAACCACTGTGAGATATCACCTCACATGTTAGGATGACTATTATCAAAAGAAAAAAAAGGTAGGCCAGGTACAGTGGCTCACACCTGTAATCCCAGCATTTTGGGAGGCGAACGCGGGCAGATCACGAGGTCAGGAGATCAAGACTATCCTGGCCAACATGGTGAAACCCAGTCTCTACTAAAAATACAAAAATTAGCTGGGTGTGGTGGCACGTGCCTGTAATCTCAGCTACTCAGGAAGCTGAGGCACTAGAATCACTTGAATCTGAGAGGCAGAGATTGCAGTGAGCCAAGATCATGCCACTGCACTCCAGCAAGACTCCGTCTCAAAAGAAAAGAAGGTAAATGTTATGTTGGTTTCATAATCCTTAGATATAGACACTAGGTTAAAAAAAAAAAGTTATGCTGGCACTACACTCCACCTTGGTGACAGAGGGAGACTCCATCTCAAAAAAAAAAAAGGTAAATGTTGGCAAGCATATAGAGAAACTGGAACGCTTGTACACATTTGATTGGGGATTTAAAATGGTGCCACCACTATTGAAGACAGTATGAAAGTTCCTCAAAAACTGTTACATGATCTAACAATCCCACCGCTGGATATATATCTGAAAGAATTGAATCAGGTTCTCGAAGAGATACCTGCACTAATGAACCACAATAAGGTTCATTGCGCCATTATTCACAATAACCAAGATATGGAATCAACCTAAGTGTCCATTGGTGGGTTAGTGTATGAAGAAAATGTGGTATAAATACACAATGGAATACTATTCGGCCTTAAAAAGGAAGAGATTCTGTCATTTTCAACAACATGGATGAACCTGGAGGACATTATATTACGTGAAATAAGCCAGGCACAGAAAGACAAATACCATGTAATCTCATTTATATTTGGAATCTAAAAAAAAAGTTGAACTCGGAAAGTAGAATGGTGGCCATCAGGAGCTTGCAAGACAGAGTGGGGGATGGAAATGTTGATCAAAGGATATGAAATTTCAGTTAGATAGTAGGAATAAGTTCAAGAGCTCTAATACAACAACATGGTGACCATAGTTATTATTAATGTATTGTGTAGTTGAAAATTGCTAAGACAGTAGATTTTAAGTGTTCTCAGCACAAAAAAGGATAAGTATTTGAGGTAATGAAATATGTTAATTAGTTTGATTTAGCCTTTCCATAGTGTTTACATATTTCTTTTTTTTTTTTTTTTTTGAGACAAAGTCTTGCTCTGTTACCAGACTGGAGTGCAGTGGCATGATCTCAGCTCACTGCAACCTCTGCCTCCCGGGTTGAATCTTTTCTCCTGCCTCAGCCTCCCGAGTAGTTGGGATTACAGGCTCGTGCCACCATGCTCAGCTAATTTTTGTATTTTTAGTAGAGATGGGGTTTCACCATGTTCGCCAGGATGATCTCAATCTGCTGACCTGGTGATCCGCCTGCCTCGGCCTCCCAAAGTGCTGGGATTACAGGTGCGAGCCACCACTCCTGGCTGTGTTTACGTATTTCAAAACAACATGTACACAATAAATGTATACAATATTTTTTATCAGTTAAAAAATGTGTTGGCTGGGCGCAGTGGCTCATGCCTGTAATCCCAACACTTTGGGAGGCCAAGGTGGGTGGGTCACCTGTGGTCAGGAGTTTGAGACCAGCCTGGCCAACATGGTGAAACCCATCTCTACTAAAAATACAAAATTAGCTGGCATGGTGGTGCATGCCTGTAATCCCAGCTACTGGGGAGGCTGAGGTAGGAGAATTGCTTGAATCCAGGAGCTTGAAACCAGCCTGAGTGACGTAGTGAGTGACACCCTGTCTCTAAAAACTTAGAGAAAAAAAGCTGGGTGTGGTGGCACACACCCGCAGGCCCAGCTACTTGGAAGGCTGAGGCCAGAGGATGCTTGGCCCAGGAGTTTGAAGCTGCAGTGAGCTGTGCTCACACAACCACGCCCCAGACTGGGCAATAAGCAAGACCCTGTGTCTTAAAAAAAAAAAAGTTAACATTTTTAAAATACGAAAAGATAGGCAACAGACTGGGAAAAAACATTGGCAAATAATATACCACATAAAGGAATAAAGAACTTATAGGCCGGGCGCGGTGGCTCACGCCTGTAATCCAAGCACTTTGGAGGCCAAGGCAGGCGGATCACCTGAGGTCGGGAGTTCAAGACTAGCCTGACCAACCTGGTGAAACCCCGTCTTAAAAAAAATAATAATAAAATAAAATAAAGAAAGAAACCCCTCCCCTAGTGGACCTGGGAAGAGAAGTTTTAAAAAAAAAAAAAAAAAAAAAAAAAAA
>PVKV010030876.1:0-21721 GCA_004027835.1 Alouatta palliata
CTGTGTCCATGTGTTCTCATTGTTCAACACCCGCCTATGAGTGAGAATATGCGGTGTTTGATTTTCTGTTCTTGTGTCAGTTTGCTGAGAATGATGGTTTCCAGGTTCATCCATGTCCCTACAAAGGATGTGAACTCATAGTTTTTGATGGCTGCATGATATTCCATGGTGTATATGTGCCACACTTTCTCTGTCCAGTCTATCATCGATGGGCATTTGGGTTGGTTCCAGGTCTTTGCTATTGTAAACTGTGCTGCAATGAACATTCGTGTGCATGTGTCCTTACAGTAGAATGATTTATAATCCTTTGGATATATACCCAGTAATGGGATTGCTGGGTCGCTCCTTTAAAAAAAAGTTTTTAAATCTCAGTACTATGTTTCAGCTAGGACAAATTGCTGCTATTTCAGAAGAAAAAGACCGAAACAACAACAAAAACAGAAACCAACAGCAACAACAAAAACAGTTAAGCAAAACAAATGATCACACAACTTATGTGACTGCTGAGTGCTCTAACAATAAGGAGAAATTAAGACCACCTGGTGGTCAATCTTACCTTTAGCCCAGACAAACCCCAATTCAGTTACTTACCTAGGTATAGGTCTCAGGCTGCAGACTGCTCTCCTGATGTCTACCATCCAAGAAGCAGAAAACAACAACAACAAAACTCATCTTCCCTGTCGGAAGCGAGCTCAATCAAACTCCTGGAGTTGCCTGTCTTCCATCATCATGGAAGCAGAAAAACTTGCTTTCCTTGTGTTGGAAACAAGTAAAACTCCCCCCAAAAGAGGAAATGTACAGCAAAATAAACCTCAGATCTTGATGAAATTTTGGGACATTAGGGATTCTCTGGAGGAGGTGCTCTCAGACCTCAGAAATTTTTCCTATTGGTTTGAGCCATAAAGTTAGCTCATACTGGTGCCAAGCACCGGTAAGAGATTTGTCAAAGGTCAGGGGCATCTCCACTCAGAATCCACCCCGCACCGTGGTTAACAAAATGTGAACCCAGACTATCTGGGAGAGGTCTCAGTTAATTTAGAAAGTTTATGTTGCCAAGGTTGAGGATGCATGCCCCTGACACACAGCCTCAGGAAGTCCTGAGGACATGTGCCCAAGGTGGTTGGGCACGGTTTGGTTTTATACATTTTAGGGAGAATGAGACATCAAGCAATATATGTTAGAAGTAGATGATTCGTTTTGTCTGGAAAGGAGGGACAACTTGAAGCAAAGGCAGGAAGACTTGAGATGTGGAGAGGGCTTCCAGGTTACAGATAGGTGAGAGAAAAACAGTTGCATTCATTTGAGTTTCTGACTAGCCTTTCCAAAGGGGGCAATCAGATAGCATTTATCTCAGTGAGCAGAGGGATAACTGAATGAAATGGGAGGCGGGTTTGCCCTATGCAGTTCCCACTTGCTTTTTCCTTTAGCTTAATGATTTTGGGAGCCCAAGATATTTTCCTTTCACACCCTAAACAACAAGTAGCATGATCTGCATGCTTTAACTTTTAATACGTAGAATGGTTTGTGAATTGTTCTCCAATATGTTTTTAAATAGCGATGTTTTTAAGAGTCATCTACGCTTGTAGTACTGGTTCATTCATTTTTACTAGTTCATGCATAAAATTTAAATAGAATTCAATTTTATGACTGTTCCAGAATTTATTGACTACGGTACATTCAGGCTATTCTTAATTGTTTGTCATTGTCGAAATGCTGACATGGACATTGTTGAATGTGTATTCCTGAACATGTATGTGAGGGCTCTCTAGGACTGAAAATGTGATGATATGTATATCTTACACTTAAATAAAATTTGCCAAATTATTTTCAAAATTTTCATAACTAATTTAATTCCCCTAATGAATTTCTAAGAACTCTCTTAGCTCCACATTATAGCCAATATTGGTATTTCAGACTTTCAAAAATAGGTATGATAGTCACATAGCTAAAACATCAAAACAATATAAAATTATATATACTGAAATATTTGTTGTTAATATGGTTTAAATGCAGATCTGGAGAAAAGTCAATCACTCCAGGCAGTTTATTATGGGAGTTGACTTCAGTAAACAAGAAGGAGGGAGAAGTGATAGCATTTTCAGGTAAGGATGATAAAAGAGTAAACGGTGCATTATTGTGCTGATAATTTCTGTGGGAAGCTAGGGCTTAGTTCTGCTGAAAATTCTGTGACACACCATGTGGAATATGCCTCACAAATTTTTACTGATAATTGAGAATTGCCCTTGAGGACATTAACTTCTCCGACTCTAAACTGAGCAATCTTACAGGGCTTCATGCGAGACATGAAGTCAAAGGAGATTATTTTAGAGCTTTAATATTTAATGACTGCCCTCATGGGTTTTGAACTTGCATGGGGCCTGTGACCCCTTTCTTTTCACTGATTTCTCCCTTCTGGAATGGGAATTTTTACCCCGTGCCTGTTCCTTCATTGTATCTTGGAAACAACTAACTTGTTTTTATTTTTACGTGTTCATTGGTGGAAAGATTAGCCTTGTCTCAGATGAGACTTCAGACTTTGGGGATAATGCTGGAGGGATTAAAGACTTCGGGGGAGTGTTAGGAAGGCATGACTGGATTTTGCAGTGTTAAAAGGACATGAGATTTGGGAGACCTTAGTGGTGGAATGATATGGTTTGGATCTGTGGATCCAAAATTCATGTGGAATGGTAATCCTCAATGTTGGAGGTGGGACCTGATGGGAAGTGATTGCATTATAGGTTAGATTTTCCCTTTGGTGCTGTTCTTGTGACAGAGTTCTCACCAGATATGGCTGTTTGAAAGTGTGTGGCACCTCCCCGCCTTTCTTTTCCTCCTGCTCTGGCCGTATGAAGTGACTCACTACCCCTTTGCCTTCCACCACAATTGAAAGCTCCCTGATGCATGCCCAGTTGAGCAGAAGCCACCATGCTTCCTATACAGCTTTTGGAACATGAACCAATTAAAACTCTTTTCTTTGTAAATTACGCAGTCTCAGGTGTTTCTTTATAGCAATTTGAAAACAAACTAATACAGGTGGCAAAATGTCTACTAGTATGCTTCCTTCTTTTCCACATCTAAAATATTTCTCAATCCCTATACATAACCGCTCTTGATAATGTTTTTGTATTTCCTTGTAAAATTCCTTACTGAAGGCAAGCACAAAAGGAATACACAGTCTGTTTTTCCCCATTTCTCACATACATTTTGCTGTAGAAAAACATATTTTGTATTTATCCCCAACAGTACATGGTAAGCTTTGTCATTCTTTTTAGCAACTGCATTGTGTGGATGTACTGTAATTTTTAACCAGTATTCTATAGATGTTCAGTTGGTGTTTTCCCCACATTTTCCCATTTTGCTATTACCGTAACTAACCTTGTTCATATGTATTTTATAGGTATACTTGTAGAATATTTTGGGTAAATGCATTTGCAATTTTGACAGTTATTCTGAAATTGTTTCCTAGGGGATCATAACGTTTTATGTCCCATAAAACCGTGTGAAAGATCCTGTTTTCCTACAGCTTCAACAACATTGTGTATTGTCAAGCTTGTGTGTTTTTGTTAATATCATAGATAAGAGGGTTGTTTCAATAAAGCTTTAAATTACTTGTCAATGTGAGCAATAAAAAATTTCACCTCCTTTATATGTTTAAGGGAAGATTGCACATTTTTACAATGGTTTATGACATTTGCCTATATTTTTACTGGGTTAATTGTGTCTGTTTTTTTATTCCTCTGACGTATCAATTGATAGATGGATGGATGGACAGATAATAAATAGATAACTTATGGTATAAAATTTATGAACATTTTGTCTTTTTACTGTGCTTTGGTGGGCTTTTTTTTTAACCATAAAACAATTTTCATTATTTTTATGTACTTAAATTTAAGAATCATTTTTTTTCTTTTTTATATATTGTGTCATAATTAGAAAGCTTTTCCACAAAAGATTATAAAAAAATTTTCTTGTATTTTCTTCTAATACATGCATTGGCTTTTTTTGTTGCATTCACATATTTTATCTAGTGGTATATTTCTTAATGTACAGAAGGTATGAAGTCAACTAGCTATTCAACCACCATTTACAAATGTCCATATTATCCCCTAGGAAAATGCAGGAATCTCTTTATCATGACTGAGGTAAGTAGGTATATTAGATTTATATTGCTGCATACAAAATTACCAAAATCTTACTGGCTTAAAATAACAAAAGTCTGTTTTGTCATAGTTCAAGCAATTCTCCTGCCTCAGCCTCCTGAGTAGCTGGGACTACAGGCCCCTGCCACCACGTCCAGAAGATTTTTTATATTTTTAGTAGAGATGGGGTTTCACCATATTGGCCAGGCTGGTCTCAAACTCCTGACCTTCTGATCTGCCCACCTCCACTTCCCAACATGCTGGGATTACAGGCATAAGCCACCACACCCAGCCAATTTTGTTATTGTTTTTTTGGACGGAGTCTCACAATGTTGCCCAGGCTAGAGTGCGGTGACCAGATCTCAGCTCACTGCAACCTCCACCTCCCTGGTTCAAGCAGTTCTCCCACTTCAGCTTCCCAAGTAGCTGGATTACAGGCGCGCCCCACCATGCCCAGTTAATTTTTGTATTTTTACTAGAGACGGGGTTTCACCATGTTGTCCAGACTGGTCTTGATCTCCCTACCTCAGATGATCTGCCTGCCTTGGTCTCCCAAAGTGCTGGGATTACAGACGTGAGCCATCACGCCTGGCCCAAAAATCTTTTAAACAACCAGATCTCATGTGACTAACTGAAGAAGAAGTCAGATGTCACCAAGAGGATGGTGGTAAACCATTCATGAGGGATCTGCCCCAATGGTCCAGTCAGCTCCTACCAGGCCCCACCTACAACACGGGAAATCACATTTCAACATGAGATTTGGGGGTGACAAACATCCAAACAATATCACTCATATCAGCACATGACATCAGGAAGGGTGAGTCTGTCCTCTTGCTCTGGTTCCATGATCTTCTTCATTTTTGTACCATAGAATTTTTTGATTTATTAAAAATGTAGCTATGCATTTAATTACATGTTAACTGATATTTCTAGTTGTTTTAGAAAGCTTTTGTTCTGGTTATAAAGCTACTATGAGACATAAAATGAGAGTCTTAATTGTGTTATTTTACTTCTTTTATTACCTACATTATGTATGTTTCTGCAGGTATTATTTATTTATTGCACTTATTAAAGAAAAAGGTCAGCAAATTAAGAGATACAATTTTATTCAAACATAAAACACAAGAAGAGCAATTTCACCAAATCCATATTTGTAATAATCTGCTTCAGTTGCTAAACTCCTGAAACTCCAAATGGAGATAACTATATATTTGTTTTCCATCACCAATTCAAGACAACATTTTTATTTTCATGTGGTAATGCAATATGTATATCTCTCCATCTATCTATATGTAATTTTGGGTGATTAAAATAATCACAGGTAGTGAGTATTCACAGAGAGTAGCAGATAGTTCACAAACAGTAGCAGATAGTTATTTTGCTATTGCAAAACACATTCAGATGCTGGTTGTCAGTTATATAAAAATTGGTTAACAATCCTAACTCTAGGTTTTATACAAGTCTGGTCTTAAGGTTAAAGCCTGTGACCTGAAGCGCAGGCTCTCTATGATGTTTGTTTGTTTTTACAGGATCATATTTTCCTCTAATATTTCTTAGTTTCTAATCACAGTTCTGCATGTCTTTGGAAACCACAATCACTGTGTTTTTTACACCATCGATAAAGTGAATTACTTGGACACGTTTATACTTCATGTCTACAGTTCTCACATTCTGCAGATACTCTGTTATTTCCAGCACATATATCATGCCTGGGGGATAATAGTTGGCTCATATACCCTAATGTATATGAAAGCTACGAATTCTTCAGGTTCCAAAGTATAACTAAGCACCCTTAATTCTCCCTAAGTCTATTATTCTCACAATAAGCTCCTTCAGCTTCTAACTCTAAAATAAAGCTTTCATGCATGTAAAATTATGCTACTAGACATCCAAGGAGATCATAAGCCCAGCAATTCTGTCAAAAATCGGGCTACTAATATGTGATTATTGTAAGCTTTTATAATTGGACTGTGTAACACCTTGTATTTCTCCTGTTTAATACTTTAATTCTTTTTGTGAATTAAATTATTTGATGGCTATCTTAGAGATGTCTGTTCATATGTAAAATCTTTACATAAATTAGAAACTGCCTGCATATGAATTGTATACTTATCATTTATTCTACTAATTAACACAGATACATTGGGCGAACAAACACATAGAATTACATAAATTAGCCAGAAACGTGATTATTTATCATTTAGTAAAATATTTTCTCTTTTAAAAAGTAAATTGAAAAACATTCATATTCACCATATGCAGTTAAATTGTAAAATTGCATACTTACAATTAAATAAAATCAAGATGGCATTTTAAAAACAGAGTTTTAGACATTTTGTTCTCAGTTGCACCTTGGATAATATTACAAAGGAGCAAATGAACTTCTACTCTTTGTATTTCACTTTTTCCCTTAATTAAAATCATTACTTGAAATAGAAAAATCAAATTGCCAGTGGTTGCAAGAGAAATAATATGTTTAAGGTATCTTAAGTATACAGTTACCTCCCATATGTTTTTAAGATAGTTATATTTAAATAACATTATCAAACGAATTTGAAAGAATTGTTCTTACATTTTATCATCACTAATAATAAAGAGGAGTCATACATCCTGTTCCCTCAGAGTCTAGGACTGCACAGCCAAGCTGGAACTTACATGTTCCTGTACTTTTATGCCCCATGTCCCATAAGAATTATGTTGGGGCTGATATCATTATTTTAAAATGTGTTTTTTATAAAACATATATTGGAAATGTATTCTGCAAACGTAATACCAGAACTAGAAATAAATATGAAGATGAAGACATCCTTGGTAAATATTCTCTTTCTCTCTGAAAAGTAACTAATCTTAAATTATATTCCTTCAGGCAAAAATATGAGATATTGTAAGCCCAAAATGTGGAAGAAGACACATTCTTAAGGATGATAAAGGTAGACTAAGGGAAAACATTCCTCCTTAATTGGCACTAACAATTGCATTTGATTCTTAGTTCATACCATACTAAGCAATATAAAAGTGAAAGTGGATAAACTCTACCTAATAGTAGATTCCTGAGGGAATCATATGGGCAAAATTTGCAACATTAATATTCTATGTCATGTACACACTTAGCATACAGAGAGTGATAACATATTTTCTTCAACTACACAGAATGAAGGGCACATGAAATCACTGCTAACCTGAATAATTAGCTTAATTTTCTATGACATTAATCAATAGGACTAGAAAGGAAGGTCTAATATGTATTTAGGAGTCCGGGCTCTGAAGTTAGACAATCTATCTGAATTATAAATTTCAAAAACCATATTGTGGCACTTACAAGTGTCTCACAATAAATACTAGCTATTATTTTTCTGTCTATGTAAACATTTAGAAAGGTACATTTCAGTTAAAGGAATAGGAGCAAAAAGAAAAGAAAGGCACAGAGACAAATGCTAGTTGGTGTTCATTAAAATGTTCCAAAGAAGGATTTGGGGCCACTAGTACTAATTATTGTACTATTTGTGTGTGTCCTGTTGGCAAGGGTAGTTGTGTAGATACATAAATCAGGCAATTTTAACCTGATGGCATTACATATTTGAGTCCTTTGTGGCTGAATGAACTTAAAAACCCCAAGAGGCAAATCGGAGAAATAATACAAGATCTGACTACAAGAGCAATAACGGGTTTTTTTTTTTTTTTTTTTTTTTTTTTGCGGAGTATGCAAGCCGAAGGAAGGATCCATATTACTTTGAAATATAAGCTAATGTTTTAGAAGCTACATGAAGGGAAAAAAAGGATGAGGAGAAATAAGACACCGTAACTTTGGGGGAAGAAAAAAAAGAGATTTTCTTAAAGGGAATTTTGTAAATCTTTACTACTTTGCCTATGACATAAACCTTTTATTTAAAAACTCTCTCCTCATAAAATATTCTTTAAATATCTAGGTCTTGTTAACGCAATGGAAAGATGGATCTTCTTCGGGTATGTGTCAAAGTGCTAAATCCATCAGAGTGGGCGAAGGGTGAGAACCAATTATGCCTACGTAGACATACCACTTCTAGATTACACTTATATCTAACTTGTCTTGTTCAAAGTTGAAGCTCCCAAAAAAGCAACATTCTAATTAAACGCTGCCTTTTCATCTGGCTATCTTTACAACAAGAGTATGTGCTGTTCACACAATATAACTATTCTGGTATGTGTTATATTCTTAATTTTAAAAGAATAAAACATAATCTTAATGTGACAAATCAATCTCTACATATTAAATAATAAAATGTTACTCAGAAAGCTGGCTTTACCCTTCGTACTCTAAAAACATGAAGAAAAGAGTCTTTCATGTTGAAAAAGATGTTCTGGCCAATGTCAAATGTATGACTGTAAATACTAGGAAGGAGGGCTTTTGGTGGATATCCAAGAAATAAAGCCTGAAGCTCACAGTGAATTTTTCCACCCATATTTCCCTTTGGGAAATAAATGATGAATATCATTTGCAAAAACTAGAGAAATTTTAGAAAAGGTAGTCCATAATGTCTGCAAATATGATAGTAGACCAATAGGAAATAATGTTACGAAATGAAGAGAAATGTAGTAGTATTTTATCCTGCCTGTACTCATCATGTTTAACTTATGCCACTTTATCTCCTACTGCTAAACCTGATATATGTAATGAGAGAATTCCCTGATTTCTCCTAACAGGACATGTGACGGGGTGTGGCTCACCTGTCTGGTGACCCTGCAGCTCAAACCCCTGATGGGAGCATGCAGACTGGCAGGTGCAGAGGTCTAGGCCAGTGTCTAGGGGTGGGTGCCTGCAACCCCAATGTTACAAAGCTCTTTCAGCTTTGCCGTCTGCAGATTGTTTGACGGTAAATCTGCTCAATGGACACTGCCTTATCGAAAGGGCAGAGGGCCAGAGTGACCGCCTTCTGTATTCCAAGCACTTGCCCCATGTCCCAGAAAAATCGGATCACATGTGGGCTTGAAGGATGAGTGCAAAATTTTATTGAGTGGTGGAAGTGGTGGTCAGGGAGATGTATGGGGAGCTGCAAGGTGGAGGGGTGGGGGAGTTCTCGGCTGAACTCCACTAGATGTTCAGATGCCTCTTCCTTCCTTCTCTTCTGCGCCACCCTGTTGCTCTCTGCCACTCTCTGCTGCTCTGTTCCTCTGCTCCTCTTGACATTCAGGCACTTGTGTTGTGTGCTCCCTAAAGTCTCGGGTTTATATGGGCACAGGATGGGGGTTGTGGCAGGCCAGAGTCTTCTTGAAAAAATGCAACATTCAAGCGTAAAAACAGGAGTGCTTGTTCTCACTTAGGTCCAGGCGTGCAGGCCCAAGGGTGAAGGTTGAGCTCTGGCCAGGGACCCAGCCTCCCTACCCAGCACTTTCTTGCCCCACTCCAATATCACGTTTATATAAAAATCTCCATAGTAACGAATCATAGAGCAGTGTTGTATCCCAAGAGAGTTTCTTCAAACTTACTTTTAGACCTTCCTTCAAATATATGAAAGTGTAAGAAACTGTCAGAAGAGCAAGATACCATCTGTATTAAATGTTATTCCATGGATACTTTGTGAGAAGAATTAAGTTTGAGGAGAGCCATTATTGTATATAAAATAAGTGATCTTCCAGAAATATATGGTATTAGAAAATTGTTTCTTTATGCTGCTTAAAATTTTTCTTCTCCACCAACTCTTCTGCTGTATCAATGATCCTCTAATTAATTATTATTTCAGTGATACGTACTGGAAACTAGATTGTCTTCCCAGGAAAATGTCTATAAAATTTATCTTAACTAATAATAAACTAAGCTTCCAGCAATCCAAGAAAAAAATGTATGATTGTGAAATTTTGCGCTCCAATACAATATCCCAGATCATCTTTTGGTACTTCAGTATGTTACTCTGTGACATCAGTTTATCCTGACTTCATCTTCATATTCTCATTTTACTAATAGCACCATATATAAATCAAGAACATTAGAGAACAAAGATGTGGTGGTGTCGTAAATGATAATTACGATTGAGTGTTTCAGCTTTTAAACATTAGAGTTTGTCAGATGGTGGGGGAAGAAGACAAGGTGTTCAATACGTGGCTTTTAAATATAACATATTTCATTATATGTACAAAGAGCAAAGGGAATTACATGAAAATGACTTAAAACAAGTGTTTGGGATAGAGGCTATGTGTGTGTATGTGTTTGTGTATTAAGCTCAGTATTATGATCAAAACTATAATGAGCAAGAAGTCTTCTAAGACATGTAAATCCCATTGGCAGAAATGTTTCCAGCCTTAATATCCTCACTTAACCCCCACATAAGAATGATACCAGCTATCTGAAAAGCACATGGCAAAGGAGTGTTATTCTCTAGCAAGAGAAAATCTTGTAAAAATCATATTCAATTGGTAAAAAAAAATTCAGATGCTTCTTATAGAAAAACTCAATGAGATATTTAATAAGTGAACAGATTCTAAAAATATTTAAATTCTGGTTAGGCAAGCATTCATTTGTTTACCTTTATTGTGTTTTAAAACTAAAATATTAACAGAATTAAATTTTGGAAATCCAAGGGGATCTGCATAGTTTAAAGTATATATTAAGAACAGAAAAAAGAAATATATATGTTACAAAAATTTATTTTTAAAGGGATTTTTCTCTAATAATTCTAAAATAAACAGAAATTGAATTAAATCATCTTACATTTAAAAACTTTATTCAAAATTTTATCTCAGCATATTTTAGAAATACTTGCATAAAATACACCCAGTTACCTTCTCAGAGATGTTATTCTAAAAGTACTTTTCTACTTTCATGTAAATATTGAAACAGATGTCAAATAATGTCAAGGACAATGAACTGTCTAGAAAGCTCAAGAACAGTCAAAGTTAGAACATAAATACTTTTTCTGATGTTGAATAAGTTGTTTCCTGATGTTGGTTTGTTGAAAAGTTTCCTGAACTCTTTGAGTTCAAAAATTTTTCCATACTTTTAAAAAAAAACTTGTTCAGTAGAAGGACTTCATCTTTAAGGAACAAGTCTAGGGAGGTATTTGTCAGGACAGAGTGAGACAGATAAATAGCAAGAATTGATTTTCTATGTTTTAATGGAATATATATTTTATAAAATACAATGGCTAAGAAGTTATTCATGAAACAAAACTGCATGAATGCAGTTGATATAGTTTTTTTTGTTGATACAGTTTTCTCTTTTCATAGAATATATTACATGTTTACAATAGTTATTTCAAAATTCAGATGTGTGAACAGCATGGAATACCCAAAAAAAGTTCACCGGGGTGTGGGAAAATTTTGGAATGGCTTTTGCTTGCCATTTATCTAACTATAACTTTTATTTGTGTTCACTTCATAATGTATATAGGACGTAAATATGCCTGTGTAAAATTTAGGGATAAATCTGTATGATTTTATTGGTAGCACTTTCTCAAAAATGCATGGGATGCTGGTTCAACAAAGTTTATAGAGCATGTATTCACTGAACTAGAAAATTGGACACAATGTTCACAAAATGTAACTATACAACTGCTTCTATCCATCTGGGTCTCCTCTGACTTAGTGGATGATCTGACAACTCCCAGAAATATGTTACCATCTTGTTGCTATTTCTTGTTTCTTAGGGATAATCATTTCTGACGGGTTCCTTGTAGGAATAGAGGTAAAATTACTGAAATGCTCTATTGCCACTCAAAGTTAAGTCAAGAAAAATAATAAACAGCTAGTCCTCAATTTTATTCATTACCTATCTCATTCTCCATTTTTTTTTTAATTCAAGACAGTGTATAGTCCCACACAGTTTATCCTTTGGAGATAAATGCAACTTGAATTAAAACTTTGAAGGCAAGGACTCTGGTTATCTTTGGAACATAGTAAAATTTATGTGTTGACTGAAAAAAGGCTAATTCTACCAAACACTAGTATTCTCTGGGCTTTACATTGGGTGATTAGCATGAAGGGAGGTAAGTAAAATTTATGAAAATTAACAAATTCCAATTCTGCTATAGCAGAATAAGCCCACTGTAGCCTATCTTTTTTGCTGTTTATAATTATAAATCTCAGACAAATTACAAAAAGCAAATATCACAGACTGAAACGAAGTCACTGCGGTTCGATTGTTGGAAAAAAACCACCTTCTTTAGATATTTACACAGACAGAAAAATAATAACTCATCTTTATTGTGAGACATTGGTAAGTGAGACAACATAGTTTTTGAAATTTAAAATACAGATAGCCTAATTTCAGAGCCCAGACTTTTAAATAGCCGTTAGACCTTCCTTTCTAGTCCTGTGGCTCAAACAAAAAAAAGTGAAATGCAGTTTATTTCTGTATTGAAAAATACCGAAAAAGAAAGCAAGCTAGAATACTGCGGACGGGGAATATTGCTTGTTTTGGTTTCCAGTTGTTGTTGTTTGGTCGCTTTTCTCTCGTGACTATGCACTGAGGGAATGCTCTGGTCATAAAGCTGTGCATTGAAGAAATTGTGCAGACGGCAAACACTTCAATTAAAAAAAAAAAATGTCTTTTTTGGAAGAGGCATCCTGAATGACCGGAAGAGGCACTCTGCCTAGCGGAGCTGTGGGAATGGAGACATCACCCTCTAGACCCAAGAATCCGGCAGAACCACTGGCAGTTTGCAATCCCAGCCTGGAAAGGACACGGCTATTTTTTTTTTAATTAATACCTATTCCTGGGTACTTTTTTCTTTTCTTTTTTTTTATTTTTATATTTTAAGTTTATTTTTATATTTTATATATTTTATATTTAAGTTCTGGGGTGCATATGTTATATAGGTATACACGTGCTATGGTGTATTCATCCCCCCATCATCTACATTAGGTGGTTCTCCTAATGCTATCCCTCCCCTAGCCCCCCAATCCCTGCTATCCCTCCTCAGCCCCCCAGCCCCCAACAGGCCCCGTTGTGTGATGTTCCCCTCCCTAGGACAGCTATTTAACTCCAACTTGTGACAGCAGCTACAGGGTCACCGTGCAAAGCCACAGGGGCAGAGCTGCCCAAGACCTAGGGAGCTCATCCCTTGCCCTAGTGTGCCCTGGATGTGGCCATGGAGTCAAGGATTATTCTGGAGCTTTAAAATTTAATGACTGCCCTGCAGGGGTTTCACACTTGCATGGGGCTTATTGCTCTTTTCTTTTGGATGATTCATCCCTTTTGGAATGGGAATGTTTACTCAGTGCTTGTACCACCATTGTGTCTTGGAAATAAATAACTCGGTTTTATGTGACGGAATTAATGTGGTCCTGATGAAGACTGTTAAATTCCACCTTAGACATCAGTATCAGTTTCCAGACACATACATGTATGGCTGTTCAAATAACTTAATAGTAGGTATTCCTTGGCTTCAAAGAGTGAGATAACTATTAAAGCTTTTGCTTTCAAAATTATGTAATGTATTGTCTACAAGCTAGGAACATCATACACTCAGGTTCGTATGTAATATTTCTGATTTATGTCTTTTTTCCCAGCATCTTGTTTAGTTTTGT
Organism: Alouatta palliata; assembly: GCA_004027835.1. Taxonomy (NCBI): domain Eukaryota; kingdom Metazoa; phylum Chordata; class Mammalia; order Primates; family Atelidae; genus Alouatta; species Alouatta palliata. Next base: position 13,638 of record PVKV010030876.1, read on the forward strand.
TTTATACATTTTCATTTCTAATGAAGTATTAATCGTTGCATTAAAATAGTCTAGAATTTTTTTTTTTTTTTTTGAGACAGAGTTTTGCTCTGTCACCCAGCCTGTAGTGCAGTGGTGCAATCTCGCTCACTGTATCCTCAACCTCCCAGGCTCAAGCTATCCTCCCACCTCAGCCTCCTGAGTAGCTGGGACTATAGGCATGTGCCACGACACCTGGCTAATGTTTGTATTTTTTTGTAGAGATGGGGTTTCACCATTCCTGATTTAACAATGGAGTAAACAATAAATATATACAAACAGCATTAGATTGAACTGATTATATCATTTGACTGGATATATACTAAAAACTGCTTTTTGGTTGGAGCAGTTCACACATAATCAAAATTTTCAGTGATCTTATTTCAGAAACACAGTTTTATTATAACATCTTATTTTCATATATTCACCCAAAAGTGTATGTATCAAAGGGTCACAGTAACTATAACAAGATCCCTACGTTTCCTATTTGATTTATTTTTATTTTTGGATTAGTGGCACAATGGAGAAATATTATGTCCAATGTTTTTGTTGTTATTGTTTATTATATAATTAGAAATAATTGTTACATTGAACAGTAATATTGCTCGGTTTAGCAAGTTCCAACATTGGAAAATCCTTCACCAACATAAATATACCATGTTGCTGGTGCTGGTATATTAATAATGTGTCATTTGTTAGTTATTAGAAAGAAACCAAGTCATTTTAGAATACCCCAAAGTTTATAAGTTAAATCCTATTCATTTCTCATACTCTTAAGAATTCAGGTCAGTTATTTCTCTCAAGACATTGTGAAACTTTGGGTTACGAAAGTTGGCAAGGAGACAGTTACGTCTAGAATGAAGTTGCTTGGCAGGGTTCAGAAACTAGTTTTTGTGAACTGAAATTGCCATTCCAAAATTTCTGTTCATTTGGATGCATTTAGAGGTGCCCTTTCTCACTATTTCTAATTCCTATGATAAATGTTTGGTATGTTGGCTTGCTCCAGAATATATGGACGTTTCTATTATTACATTTGTTTATTTATTTAACCCACTAAAGCAATAAGGCATGAGAAAGACTTCTGGGGTATGCTTCAGTGACCTTATTACTTATAAGAACATCTCCAGTGGTGTGATGTCATTGAAATAGTTATTTGGTTATTACTTTTCTCCAATAACTAGTCCACAGCAGAATACGTGTAATTTAAAATATATAGAGAGTTTTAAAATACAAGGAAAAAATTTAAAAAATTAGCAATATATCTGTTGCCTAATTTACTTTTAAAATGTTTCTTTCTTTTGAGACTTTAGCTCAAAAAGTTTCCATTCTCAATCCCTGCATAAGCTGGCTACAATGATTAGGGTACATGTATAAAATCTGGGTTTTTCTAATGATTGCAACATGACCCTCCTCTAACTTGAAACAGTATTTATGTATATTGGAATTTGTAGCTTTGGCAAAGCGTTATCTTGGAATACCACAAACTTTGTAGGTATGAGATTCTTATAGAGAAGAAAACGGGCATGACATAGACACATATCACCGATAATCTAACCTTGTCACAGAAAGAGCTCTTTGGCACAATATATGGAAACAGAATTACGGCTGTACCACCCAACTGAGGGATACAATTTCCTGTCTGAGGAACTGCTGTGAGGGGTAATACATTCAATGTTGCACATGTTCCACATTCAAACACACAGACTAGATTTCACACAAGCTAACTCTAACAACGAATCTGTTATCATAATTGAAAAATCATGATATTTTCATTTCATGCAAAAAATATCATTTTTGAGTGCCATCTCAAATAACTAAGAAAAAAGTGAAATAGTATTATCTTTGATGGACAGTACGGGGGAAGAGTTTTAGCTTTGTTAATTGAAAGCAACGGAGTTTTATAGACCACCTGCTTCATTAGCTGCACAATTAGGAATTCCACTTATAAAAATGTTGGAATGTCTGGGAAAGATGAATCATATCTGACTGTAGAGATGATTATAATGAAGTCAGAAGTATAGGCAAGACTTATCATAGGCATTTATTTATAAACAGATAATTAAAATTTATAGGAATTTTCTTGGAAAGCTATATAGTTTCTAATAATTATCTTATACAGTGGTTTATTGAATGTCTTTATAATTATTCTGTTTTGTAGTTAATACCTTAAGTTAATTTCCTTAGTTTCTTGTATCCAGGAAGTTGGTCACTTGACCAAATAAAATCCTAATTTTGTTCAGGTACTTTCAAAATCATATAACATTTATTCAGGAACTAATATCTTTGGCATTATATTCTAATATTCATGCATGTTCACAACAGCTGCTTTTAGAGTCTCTTGGTACTCCACAATCCAGATATATTTGTCCGGAATTATTATGATCATTTTGTTTCTGAAAGGTCAAATTTTTCTCTGATAGCTTTATGAAATACCCATAGTGTGTAAAAATATCACGGTCACCTTATCAACTGTGATTCTGCTTTCATAGTGAAGATTCTACTAACATACTGCATTTATTTGGAAGGAAAGCTTGTTTTCTTGTTGGATTCTTGGGTTTTATGTGTCTAGTACACATACACACACACACACACACACACACACACATGCATGTACACGCACTCCCGTTACGAAAACACATGGACACAGGGAGGGGAACATCACACACCTGGGCCTGTCCAGGGGTTGGGGGGCAAGGGAAGGCACTATGAACAAAATGGTATGGGCACTTCCTTGAGTGTTTAGGGGCCCTCCTCAATAAGGTTACAATGAATACTATTGTATCACTTCCTTTTAAATGCCCCCGGATGTGTGTATAGCTCAGAAACCTCAATTCTTTCCTACTTTAGTGTATTTCAGAAATAGCAGTTTGGGGATGTGGGTCTGTTTCCTTTCTCATAACATGGAAACTGATAATATTCAGAGTAATAGCCCATGACCATTGTTTGTTTCAATGCCTAAAGAAGATATGATATCTCGTATTTAAAATTGCCAAGAATTTGATAACAATATAAAAATGAGCCCTAGAAGTAGACAAATCATGATCTATTTCACATTAGCGCAGTATCAGAAACAGGATAGAGTCCAATTTGTAACCCTAGATTCCTCAGGTTTTAGCTCCCTAAAATCAAAGAACTAAAATTACAGCTCTCTGGGGTAATATCTTTCTGTTCCTATTCTATTGAAAATCTGCCTGTATGTGTGAAAAAGCTGCCTTTATAGGACAATAGGATTATTTTCATGTGGAACCTGTGTGGAGTTTTTTACATTCCTACCCCAACCCTTACCAAAAGAATTTTAATAGAAAAAATATATAAATGTATTAAAAAGATAAAAACAAAATAATAGAATACCTGGATCTACATTATTTTTGTTGTTACCTTTTTACTTTGATAATTAAGACCAATAAAGTATTCTCTAAAACCAACTATCTAACCAACAACCAGCAAGAGAAGATTAACATTTGGAATTTTCTTATCTTTATTCAGACTTTTCACTGCTCAAACCAAGCAGAGTTCACCTGCATCCAAGAAAACGTTCATGAATTTACTGCACTTTCGCTGTCAGGCTCAACTCCCTGCAAAGAATAACCACTTCAAAATTGGCCAACAAACTGCACAAAGAGGAGCATAAGAGTTGAAAGCTTCACAAGAACTCCAACAATAAAATGCGGGAGGCGAGTGCTGGTATAACCATTTTTATAAAGACTTTTTTTTCTATCATTCACACAAATAAGGAAGATTACAGAGAGAGGGACAAAGAGGGGTGACTTAGTATTTGCAGCAACCCTGGGGTTAAGAAACTTGGCTAGAAAGTCAAAAACATTTGTCTCTGAAATCTAGCTTGATGTTTAATGTCCGATGTTAGTCTCATTGTCTAAAGAGTTTAAATCCAGGGAGAAGGAGAATAAAAGATCTTTGCTCTGGTGTTAATCATGAAGGTACCTTAGTCACCTGGAAATACTGGAATGTCTAACAGAATTTAGTCCTAATAACTAAGATTGGTTCTCATAAAACCACTAGAAAGAAAGATGCTTCTATAAAAGGTAAGCACACAAATAAGTTGGGGTGAGCATAAACAGGTTTACCACAGTAGGTAAGGGACTGACTACTTGGGTTTTTGGGATATTATCAATGATTCTGCTCTTGCTTCTTTTCTAGCTCCAGCTCGGCAGCCCTTTGTGCTGCTACTTCGACCAGAATCTGGAAGCTGCTAAAGTCGGGATGCTCCTCTGGAGACACAGGTTTTGGAGAAGACGGGGTTGTATTGGTAGAAATCTTGAGCTTTTTCTTTGGCTGGGCTATGACGGCGAGCTCCTGGCTAGGGGCCGACCCCGGATCTGGTAGCTTCTCTCCTGACATCTGGCCCACTGGCACGAGCCACAGGGAGTGTACCTTGTTTGGATCTCTGCGCCGCCGTGACTTGGCAGACACAAACTCATCGGTGCCCCGAAGGTGGGTGTCATCGTCATCTTTGCCCATTTCCTGGTCAACGAAGGAGTCATTTCCAGACTGTAGAAGCATCTCCGGGAGAATGCGTCTGCGAGCATTGATGAACCAGTTAGAGACCTGCAAAAAAGACAAATTGGTCTTCTGTGACAGCATTTGCTTCTCCGCTTCTGAAGGGTAAGCCCTAAATCGATGCTTATATATCCAGTCACGGAGGATCTTCACCGACTCGACTGGCAAGTTCGCTTTGGGCTTCTTCTTGCGCCGTTGTAAGGCAAGAGGTTTGTCTATAGCTGCGTTATTCCTCGACATGATTGAAGTGTCTTGGGCCGGGCTTAGGTTGTCCGCCGGTCTTTCGTTTTCCATCGGGTTTTCGATCTTCGCCGGGTCTTCTGCAGCAGCCTCCATATTCAAGAAGCTTATCTTTACTATATTGGGAATCACAGAAAACTGAGTTAGGACAAGGGTAACTCAAAGGGAGAGTCACTTTAGAAAGCAAGGGCAGGTCTCCAAGGGGAATTCTCACCTCTTGTTTCCCCGGCAAACAGCGTGGCTAACCGCTTTGCTAACAGAGGAGCCAGGTAGGTAAGTGACGTCACATCCTTTCTTTTCCACAATGACACTCCCCCACACTTCCTGGGCGTTCTCTTTTCCCAATGTTCTTCTGCATTTTCTGTGATTTCCACTGCCCTTGTTTGCAAGCAGTTTATAGCTCTCCAGAGTTTTCTCTGCTGTTGTCACCAGTTTCCACTAACTGACGAACTCTATTTCTATTAGTGTCAATACGCCTATCATTTTCTTCCTATTTGATTTTACTCTGGTATTGCTCTTCCCTCCTGTTACTTATAATTGTCTCATTGGCTCATCCAGATATAGCAGGAACAAATTGTTGATTAGCCATTAACCTCAATATAAGAGTGTAACTATTGTACTTTGACTCCTCCCTTCCATGTTCAAAGCAGATATTAATAATAATTTTGAACTATATTTTTGCTTTTGATGCCTTGCCGCTTAAGATTTCTTCTCTGTGGCCTTAAAATCTTTGTCTTTTGATGACTTTGCTATTTTCTGTCAGTACCACTGAGGTCTTTGTCTCTGCTCCTTGGACTCTGCTATCTAGTTGTGGTGATTTTCTTGAAGCTTCAGTCAGAAATTCCAGGGTCTTTTAGCAATGTGGAATAAGTAGAATAAGATAGGATTCAAGAAATATTGGTGATCACAGACAGTTTAATTTTTTTTTTTTTGAGACGGAGTCTTGCTCTGTCACCCAGGCTGGAGTGCAATAGTGGCATGATCTCGGCTCACTGCAACCTCCACCTCCCAGGTTTAAGTGATTTTACTATCGTAAAGTATCTGCATAATTCCTGCCAGGTATATTACACTTTGAAACAAATTGAAGAAACAATGAGGAAACCCACATTAAACTCCCCTATTGACAGAAGTGGTCACATGTTGAGTAAGAAGTGTACGAAGTTCTAGCAGATTCAACTTATATACCCTAATTTGAAGGGATGAAAGTTGGAAGTATGGCCTGATTCTATCTAAGAGATACTGCAGAGGTTTGGAGCGGTGCCTCAGGCCTGTAATCCCAGCACTTTGGGAGGTCAAGGCGGGTGGATGCCTGAGGTCAGGAGTTCAAAACCAGTCTGGCCAACATCTTGAATCCCCATCTCTACTAAAAATACAGAAAAATTAGCCGGGTGTGTGGCGTGAGCCTGTAATCCCAGCTACTCGGGAAGCTGAGGCTGGGGAATTGCTTGAACCAAGGAGGTGGAGGTTGCAGTGAGCTGGGATCGTGCCACTGCACTCCAGCCTGGGCGACAGACTGATTTTCCATCTCAAAAACAAAAAAGAGATACTGCAGAATTATCCCCCAATAAGACTTGTGGATCTTACAGCTTAGTTATTCTATTCATTTTCCTCAACATAAGGAGCAAATGATTCTCTTTGTATTTTAAATTTTCCGTAACAAAGATGTAAAGAAAATGCTTTCCAGTTCTTTATAAATCTGGCATGACTCAGATGTGAAAATCTCACAAAGCATGACAGAAATATCTGTGGCAGACTCACTTATAAAATCATAAATTATTATTGAAGAGACTATACATTCATGTAAAATATAAAACACATGAACAAATGGAAACATGATCTAAAATGCAGCATGATCTAACATTAGAATATATATTTTGAGAATTAATCACATTAATGATAAAAGAAGAAATATAATCTTGATGCAGTTTGAGTAACTATTTTACTGACTTTAAAATAAATATCTGGGCTGGTCTCAGTAGCTCATACCTGTAATTCCAACATTTTGGGAGACTGAGGCAGGTGGATCACCTGAGGTCAGGAGTTTGAGACTAGCATGGCCAACATGACTAAACACTGTCTCTACTAAAGAATACAAAAGTTAGTGAGGTGTAATCCCTACTTGCAAGGCTGAGGCAGGTAGAAAGGGAGAATTTCTTGAACCTGGGAGGTGGAGGTTGCGGTGAGCTGAGATGGAGCCACTGCACTCTAGCCTGAGTGAGATAGAGAGACTCCATGTCATAAATAAATAAATAAATAAATAAATTTCTGAGAAACATATTTTAATGAAATAAGAATAAAAATATCCTTCCTTTGTATTAACATAGATTAATAAAACATTGAAATCTCCAATATACAGCCTTATACTTAACAGTAAAACAAAAATGATTCTTTCAATTTCATAAGTAAGGCAAAGATGTTTATTTTCACTACTATAACTTGCTTATAAATTTTAGCCAATAGAAATAATCAAACAAAAATAAATGCAATACATGTAACAAAAGGAGGCAAGATATTATTTGTTCATAGCATGATTCGCCAGTTTGGAAATATTTAAAAATCAATTGAGAAACTATTATAAATTATAAGAATTATAAAAGGTGGTCAGTTACAAATAAAAAATAAACAACATATATCAATAATCATAATTTAGAAAATATATTAGGAAAATTATCTAGTTTATAATCATAACAAGACTAAAGATACAAAAATATATAGGCCTAAAATTAGAAATTATTACCTATGACCTATGCAAATAAAAATGGATAATTTTATTTAATACCATAAAATGGATGTTAATAAAATTTAAAATACATTTTATTTTACCCCAGGAAATTTCACTATTTTAATAAATTTAATTGTCTTTAAATTTACTTTATGACATATTATTATCAAAATCACAAGTGATTTCCTCTGTGTTTTTGTGGCTTGATACCTCATTTCTTTTAAGCACCGAATAATATTTCATTATATGGCTATATCACTGTTTATGTATCCACCTACTGCAGGTCTTATTTTTAATAAAATTGCACAGCAAAAGAAACAGTCATTAGAGTGAATCGGCAACCAACAGAATGGGAAAAAATTTTTGCAGTCTACCCATCTGTCAAAGGGCTGATAACCAGAATCTACAAAGAACTGAAACAGATTTACAAGAAAAAAACAAACAAGCCCATTCAAAAGTGGGCGAAGGATATGAACAGACACTTTACAAAAGAAGACATACATGAAGCCAACAAACATATGAAAAAATGCTCATCATCACTGGTCATTAGAGAAATGCAAATCAAAACTACATTGAGATACCACCT
>PVKV010030877.1:0-21723 GCA_004027835.1 Alouatta palliata
AAAAAAAAAAAAAAAAAAAAAAAAAAAAAAAAAAAAAAAAAAAAAAAGATTACTGTTCCTGGAATTTATGGTGGGCCTGATCTTTAAAGAATGTTACTTTGATAAATATAAAACTCTTTCACAATAGATAATAAGAAGAGCATCTGCTTGTTTTGTATCATTTTGTGGTTATTTTATGACTTCAGTACTGTTCTCTTTTAACTTGTATCTTATCTACTTTGCCAGACTTTGTAACTTTCTGTTCCCTTTAATGTTTAAGCTGAAACAATGTGGACTGACGTCAGTGTTTGAAAGCTGACAGTATATATTGGGACCCTATGCACAAATAAAATTGCTGTTTAGGCATTGCCTTTTCAGCCCTCCAGAGCCTGCTTCTGTCTCCTATGTTTTCTGTGCACTCTCTCTTCCAGGTATCGGGACCCTCTCACTGGCCAAGAGCTCCCTGGCATTAATACCATGCCCGACAGAGGCTGCAGTGAACTATGTCTGTGCCACTGTATTCCAGTCTGGGCAACAGAATGAGATCCCATCTCAATAAATATATATGAATTCCAGATGTATTACAGACTTAAATGTGAAAAGCAAAAACTCTAAAGCCTTTAGAAGATAATACAGATGGCTATCTTCATTCATGACCTTGGATTAGGAAAATGGTTCTCAAACATGAACCATGAAGATTGTTAAGTCTGTCTACAACAAAGCTTAGAACTACTATTCATTTAAAAGATAGCATTAAAAGAGAACAAAGGGAAAGCCACAGAGTAGGAGAAGATATCTCCAACTCACATTACCAACAAAGGACTCAGAGCTAGTAGATGTAAAGAACTTGTACAAATCAACAAAGAAAAAGAGACCACCTAGTAGAAAAATGGGCGAAGCATTCATTTTACAAAAGAGGAAATCCAAGGCTTTTATAAACATATTTAAAAAAAGGTTTAACCTCCTTAGTAACCAGAGAATACAAATGAAAACCACAACGGATACTACTACACAACCCCTAGAAATTCTTAAGTGAAAAAGACTGATAATACCAAGTGTTGAAGAGAATATGGTGCAGGGAGAACTCTCGTATTGCTGATGGAGGAGGTGGGAATTGCTACAACCGCATTGGAAGGTATTTGGCCCTAACTGATAATGTTGAAGACATGCAGACAATATGACACAGTGAGTCCACTCATGGAAATATATATGCCCACGTGGAATATGTACACATGTACAACAGGAGGTGCATTCAAGAATATTTACAGCAGCATTGTTCAAAATATGTATAATATTTCATGACACAAGGGTTTAAAAACTGATTAAAAACATCAGTATTCAATAAATGTACAGTATCTACTGTCTTTATAAAAAAAATTAAGGATATTTTCTTTCTTTCTTTCTTTTTTTTTTTTTTGAGACAAGGTCTTACTCTGTTGCCCAGGCTGGAGTGCAGTGGCACGATCTTGGCTCACTGCAACCTCCACCTCCTGGGTTCAAGTGATTCTCCTGCCTCAGCCTCCCAAGTAGCTGGGATTACAGGTGCCCGCCACCACACCCAGCTAATTTTTGTATTTTTTTAGTAGAGATGGGGTTTCACCATGTTGGCCAGGCTGGTCTTGAACTCCTGACCTCAGGTGATCCATCCGCTTTGGCCTCCCAAAGTGCTGGGATTACAGGCTTGAGCCACCGTGCCTGGCCAGGATATTTTTTGTCTTTTTTTTTTTTTTTTTTTTTTGAGACAGAGTCTCACTGTCACCCAGGCTGGAATTCAGTGGCACGACCCTGGCTCACTGCAACCTCTGCCTCCCTGGTTCAAACGATTCTCGTGCCTCAGCCTCCTGAGTAGCTGGGATTACTGGTGCCTGCCACCAGGCCTGGCTAATTTTGTATTTTTAGTAGAGATGGGATTTTACCATGTTGGTCAGGCTCATCTTGAACTCCTGACCTCAGGTGATCTGCCGACCTCAGCCTCCCAAGGTTCTGGGATTACAGGTGTGAGTCACTGTGCCTGACCTCTTTTACTTTTCTGAGACAAGGTCTTGCTCTGTTGCCTAGGCTGGAATGCAGTGGTGCAGTCACAGCTTCCTGCAGCCTCAAACTCCTGGGCTCAAGGTATCCTTCCCACCTCAGCCTCCTGAGTAGCTGCGACTACAGGTGTACACCACCATGCCTAGCTAATTTTTAAATTTTATTTTTACTTTTTTGTAGAGATGGTGGTGGGAGGGGTGTCTCACAATGTTGCCCAGGCTGGCCTCAACCTCCTAGGCTCAAGCGATCCTCTTGCCTCTTAAGTAGTTGGGATTACAGGCATGAGCCACAGCATCTGGTTGTAAAAACTTTTATTATACGTGCTGGGAGCTGGTGGACAAAAGACCACCCTCACCTGTCTCTCCCTCCCTGGAAGTCACAAAGGTCACATTCACAATGCCACATGCACAAAGACTATGCCAGGCATTATACAAGCATTGACAGATGCGAGAGAAATACAGACAAGGTACACTGCCCAGAGATGTCCCTGTTTCGTCCCTTCCCCTACCAAAATAGAAGCTTTGGATTCCACCATGGCTGGGAAGGAATGTGCAGGGTGGTGAAAGAGGGCTCTGGAGAGATTTGGGTACAAAGCTGATGACATAGACATGCTCAGATTCCAGCCTCACCTGCCACATATGAAAAGGTGTCATTTTCTGGGCAGTTTCCACCATGGAGGATGGCATCTGTCCCTGCCACAAGGACTTCCTCATCCTAAGTAAGGACCTCCATCCCAGTCCCTAATGGCTCTCCAGCTAGTCACACAGCAATGTCTCTATTCAGGGTCATCTCAGCCCCAGCACATTTTGCACCCTCACCCCTGGGAGTATACTCTGCTGCCAGGACTGGCTGCCAACTGCCCATTCTGTCCCCGAAACGTTAGCCACCTGCTCTGTCCCACCCTGCTGCTGGCTGGGGGCTCAGGCATCCTGCTTCAGGGCTATTCTCACTCCTGCCTCAGGACACTTGTCACCTCCTGGTGTGATCTTGCCCTTACACTCTGCCCCAGGTCTAGCAGAAGGGCTTGCAGGGCACTAAGGAGCATGGCTGGAAGCAAGCCTGGGGCCAGGGACCCAGCTGCTCTGCAGGTTCCCCCTGGGCTGGGGGTGCCCTGATCTTTGCAGGATAATTTTCTGGGTGGCCTTGGACCAACTCAGTTGTCCCCTCTTTCTTGCTTGCAGTTGAATGTGCTGGAAATGGAACATCCTGAGCTGTGGACGGACTGGCTCAAACAGGAGAGACAGCCGGGGGCTCTCCTGGAAACCGGATGTCCAGTGCTTTAGCCCCGTGCGTTGGGTGCATGTTGGGTTGTCCTAGGGTATAAAACCCAAGGTGGGCTGCTTTCTGGGATTCCTCGGCTGTGGTACAAGCGGGGCATCCACAGATGAGACTCCATCTGCACCAAGCAGCTTTCCTGAGCCTTGGGGGACCAGCTTGCAATGAATCCTAGGCCTCTGCTGCCCTGCCCGCCTACCTGTAATAAGCCTGCTCCATGTAACTTGTGTTTGTGGGTGTTTCTGTCTCATGAGACTTTGGTCTTTGTGAAAAAATATGAAGGATATTTTCTTTTTTTACTTTTTTGAGATAGGGTCTTGCTCTGTTGCCCAGGCTGGAGCACAGTGGTGCAATCATGGCTCACTGCAGCCTGAAACTCCTGGGCTCAAGGGATCCTTCCTGCCTCAGCCTCCCAAATAGCTGAGACTACAAGTGTACCCCACCACGTCCAGCTAATTTTTAAATTTTATTTTTACTTTTACTCCTTCCTGTCCATCTGAGTGTTTCCTGTTCCCCAGGACTGTTCTCTGTGGCCCTGCAACTGCTCTTCTGTCCCTCTGGCTTTCCCCGTTTCCCCTGGCTGCTCCCTGTACAGCTGTTTTCTGCCTGCCCTGATCTGTCCCTGCTCCCTCTGCTGGTCCTTGTTCCCTCTGACTTTTCCATGGTCTCTCTGTTTCCTATTCCCTCTAAATGTCTCTTGTCCTTCTAAGTGTCCCCCTTTCTTTTATTGCTTTCTTTGACTCTACCTGGATCCCTCTAACTATTCATGCCTTGTTTCCTGTTCTGCCCTGTGCTCCCTTTGTTGTCCCTCCAGCTGATCCTTGTTCTGTGGCACCATTCTGATTGTGCGCTAGTCCATCTGAATGTTCCCTGGTCCCTAAGGGCCTTTCTTGTTCCTTCCAGCTGCTCCTGGCTCACACAGACTGATTGCTGTTGGATTGCTGACTAATCTCTAGTCTCCTGATTCTTCCCTGTCCTTAGACAGCTCCTTGAGTACGTTTCTTTCTTTCCATTCTCTCTTTCTCTTCTTCCTCCCGTCCTCTTTCTTTCTTTGAGACAGGGCATCACTCTGTCACCTAGGCTGGAGTGCAGTGGCATGATCACAGCTCACCGCAGCCTCTACCTCCCGGGCTCAGTTGACCCTCCCACCTCAGTACCACCCTACCCAGCTAATTTTTTTTTTATTTTTTGTAGACATGGGATTTCGCCATGTTGCCCAGGCTGCTCTTGAATTCCTGGCCTCAAACAATCTTCCCGCTTCAGCCTCCCAAAGTGTTGGGATTATAGATGCGAAGCCACTGTGCCTTGCCGTTGAATACATTTCTATTGTGCTCTCCTGTGATGCTCATGCATCTGGTCCATGGACCACACTTTGAGTAGTACCTAACTAGCTGGCTCCTTAGCTTACACCTTTACCCACTAAAGTGCGCTACTGTGTGTTCTATGCCACGGCTGGATTTTCTATTTCCACTCCCTCCATTACTCAAATTACATCTGACTATTGGCTGGTTCCACTGGTTGCTTCCTGGGTAGGGTGACCAAGTGTCTCAGTTTGCCCAGGAATGTTCCTGTTTTAGCACTGCAAGTCCCATGTACTTTCAGTCACAGGCAAACCAGGATGGTCCTGGGAACTCTGGTTGTTTTGCAGCCTCTCCAAGTGTATCTTCACCCCAGTAACTACTGCACGGACCCTCGGGCTGTTACCTCGCTTATTGTATTATTCCTTCTGGCTCTCCTCTAGTCTCTCTAGCTGGACCCTGGTCAATCAGGCTGCTACTCCACACCGGATATAAGTTTAATGCTCACTTGACCTCTCCCCTAGTTCCTCTGGTTACTTCCTGGGGCCTCTGGTGGACCCTCAGCCCTAAGCATATTTTGACTGCTCCCTCTGGCTGACCCCAGCCTCAGTGACCGTTCCTTGCTCCAGGTGTTCCCCAGTACTCTAGGCCATTCCGCAGCCTCAGAGGCTCTTCTCTCATCTTTCCACCTGTTCCATGGGCTCTGTCCCTTCCCGAATCCCTCTGCCCATTCTACAGCCTCAGCAATTGGCTCCTGGTCCCTCTGGCTGCAATCCATTCTCTGGGTCGTATTTCCCATTTCTTGTTCCCTGGTATCTCTGTCTTTTGCCTTTACCCTCAAGTTCTCTTCTAAACGAAGGAACTGCTTTCTGGTTCCTTGGGAATTTGCTTATCCCTCAGGCTGATACCCGGTTCCTTGGATATGTTTGCCTTTTCCATTTTATCTGATTCTTCTGCTTCCTCATCCCTCTGGATACTGACTGCTCCATCTGGCTGCTCTCTGGTTCCTCTATTTCCTGGTACCTCCTCCTATTTCATGATCCTTCTCACTGTTCTTTAACCCTCGGCTCTTCCCTGAGGAAGGCTCTTCCCTGAGAAGGATCACTACTTCTCCAGCCTCAGCAACTGTTTCTTGGTCTTGCTGCTACCCAGCATCTGACTCATGTCCTGTTTATTTTATTGTTCTTCCACCTGTGCCCTCGACCCCTTGGTTATTCTCCATCTCCTGTAAGTGCACCATGGTCTCTGTTCCTTATTCCCATGTGGCTCCCCTGAGCCCTCTTTACCTTATGGATCCCTCTGCTTCTTCTCCATCTTCAGCCACTGTTTCTTGATACAACTGGCTGCTCGTAAACCCCTGGGGACATTTTTATTGGTTCCTTGGTATCTCCGCCTATACCCCACTCCCTGATGTTTAATGAAATATATATTCCCCCCAGGGTCTTGGTCATTTCCATCTCTTCTTGAGATGGGTCAGAGATCGGTGGTTGGGAAGAGATGAATGGAGAAATGTGCCTTGCAGAGCCCAGAATCATTCCTCTAGAATTCCCCACTATTGGCTGGGCAAGAGGCCACCCACAGGAGTGGGGAGGACCACACTGTCATGGCCCTAACCTGTGGGTCCGTGAGTGATATGACTGAGCAGAGCTTAGACAAGGTGGAAGTGTACTACTGTCGAGCACTGATTCATTTACCATTTAATGCCCCTATATCTTTGACTCAAAAATATAATTTCAATGACTTGGCAGAAATATTTATTTATTTACTTACTTACTTACTTATTTTGAGATAGGATCTCTCTCTGCCACCCAGGTTGGAGTGCAGTGGTGTAATCTCGGCTCACTGTAGCCTCAACCTCCTGGGCTCAAGTAATCCTTCCACCTCAGCCTCCTGAGTAGGTGGGACTACAGGTACACACCACCACACCTGGCTAATTTTTGTATTTTTGTTGAGATGGGGTCTTACTATGTTGCCCAGGCTGGTCTCAAACTCCTGAGCTCAAGCGATCTGCCCGCCCTGGCCTCCCAAAGTGCTGGGATTACAGGCATGAGCCATCATGCTCGGCTGGCAGAAAGATTCAAATATAGGAATTTTATCATAGCAGTTTTAATCACAATAGAAAACCTGAAATAGGCCGGGCGCACTGACTGCAGTGGCTCATGCCTATAATCCCAAGGCAGGTTAAGGAGGAGGCTTAGGCAGGTCTGAAGTTGGGAATTTGAGACCAGCCTGAACAACATGGAAAAACCCCGTCTCTACTAAAAATACAAAATTAGCCAGGCATGGTGGCACATATCTGCAATCCCAGCTACTTGGGAGGCTGAGGCAGGAGAATCGCTTGAACCCGGGAGGTGGAGGTTGTGGTGAGCCGAGATTGTGCCACTGCACTCCAGCCTGGGCAACAAGAGTAAAACTTTGTCTCATTTTTAAAAAAAAAAACAAAAACAGGCTGGGTGCAGTGGCTCATGCCTGTAATCCTAGCACTTTGAGAGGCTGAGGCAGGTGGATTGCCTGAGCTCAGGAGTTTGAGTCCAGCCTGGGCAACATGGTCTCTAATAAAATACAAAAAAAATTAGCCAGGCATGGCAGCGTGAGCCTGTAGCCCCAGCTACTCAAGAGGTTGAGGCAGGAGAATCGCTTGAACCCGGGAGGCAGAGGTTGCAGTGAGCCAAAATCATGCCACTGCACTCCAGCCTAGGCAACAGAGCGAGACTCTGTCTCCAAAAAGAAAAAAAAAAAAGAAAACCTGAAATACCCTAAATGCACATTATTAGTGGACTGGTTGTTGGGGGATGAGAAGACACTGGTCAAAGTATACAAAGTTTTTGTTAGAGGGAATAAGTTTTTGAGATCTATTGCAGTTTGGTGACTATAGTTAACGATGATGCAATGTTATTTCAAAATTGCAAAGAGAGTAGATTTTAAATGTTCACATCACCAAAGAAATGAGAAGTCTGTGAGGTAATGGATATGTTAACTAGGTTGATTTAAATATTCTACAATGTGTACAAATATCAAAACATTACATTGTACCCCATAAAGGTATACATTTATTATTTGTCAATTAAAAATGAAATTTGCAGGGCATGATGGTGACTCACGCCTGTAATCCTAGCAGTTTGGGAGACCAAGGCAGGAAGATCACTCGGGCCCAGGAGTTTGAGATCAGCCGGGCGTGGTGGTGTGTGCCTGTAGTCCCAGCTACTTGGGAGGCTAAGGTGGGAGGATTGCCTGAGCCCAGGAGGTTGAGGCCACAGTGAGCCGAGACTGCATCACTGCACTCTAGCCTGGGCGACAGAGGGAGACTGCCTCAGAGAAAAACAATTAAATACATAAGCCGGGCGTGGTGGCTCACGCCTGTAATCCCAGCACTTTGGGAGGCTGAGGCGGGTGGATCATGAGGTCAAGAGATCGAAACCATCCTGGTCAACATGGTGTGAAACCCCGTCTCTACTAAAAATACACAAAAAAATTAGCTGGACGTGGTGGCCCGCGCCTGTAGTCCCAGCTACTCAGGAGGCTGAGGCAGGAGAATTGCTTGAACCCGGGCGGCGGAGGTTGCAGTGAGCCGAGGTCGCGCCACTGCACTCCAGCCTGGCGCCTGGTGACGGAGTGAGACTCTGTCTCAAAAAAAAAAAAAAAAAACATAAAATTTAAAAAATAGTGAACTGGCTAAATTGTGGACATCATAAGTATATGAAGCAAACTACTTACTGCCTAGCAAATTATGTTAAACTGCCCAGTTAAAAATGAGGTAACCAAGTAGTATGATTCTGTTTTAAAACTTGAGCTATATATGTGTATGTGTACAGTATGGATGCACACTCGGGCCCCACACATATGCACACACACACACATACAAAGGAAAAAACAACTGAAAGGAAATACAGCTAAATGTTAACACTGGTTAACTTTGGGTAATGTTGGAATTACAAGTAATTTTTTAGTCTCTTCTATTTGTTAACCTATACGTTCTAATATTTTATTATGAAGTTAATAAAATGACAAAAAATATTTAAAACTTTAATATTATCCTAATAACCACATGACCCTGAGCCCCTGAGATGATGAACCCTTCCAGAGCTGACAGCATTCACAGGCGGGTCTGAAAGGAGGGAGCTGTCAGCCAGGGCCTGGCTCACTCATCGAGCTCCCAGGCTTACAGAATTTCAACGGAACTCTGATCTCAACGGCAACTCTGAACGGGAAACTTGATCTCAGCTGTGGTGCGGTGAGGGTGGAAGACACAGTCAGGAGAGCTGGCTCCAGTCTAGTGCTGTCATCGCCAACCTGAGAGGCCTGGGCGAGTCATATGGCTTCTGGGGCCATTTTACTCATCTTTGTTTCTTTTTTTTTTTGAGATGGAGTCTCACTTTGTCACCCAGGCTGGAGTGCAGTGGCATGATCTTGGCTCACCGCAACCACCACCTCCTGGGTTCAAGCAATTCTCCTTCCTCAGCCTCCCGAGTAGCTGGGACTACAGGCATGCACCACCATGCTCGGCTAACTTTTTGTATTTTTAGTAGAGACAGGGTTTCGCCATGTTGGTCAGGCTAGTCTTAAACTCCTGATCTCAAGCAATCCACCTGCCTCAGCCTCCCAAAGTGCTGTAATTACAGGTGTGAGCCACCGCACCAGGCCATTTTATTCATCTTTGAAAGGACGAGGGAGAACTAGAGACTGTAGTGGCCCTACTAGCCTGCCAATCTCTAAATTCCAAAGAGAAAGGATTTTTCTCTACCTAAATCAGGATGGAGGAGAAATTGCCAGATACCCAGAGACCTGGGGGAAGGGGGCACTGGTGGGGATCAGCTGACATCTGTAAAGAGCCAAGGGAGAGGGAAGGGTTGGTGCTGGGGTGGGGGATGGAGTCTCACTGGCTATGGATGGGTGGCCACTTCCACCTGGACCTCACCCTCAGATACCCTGCAGGGAGCTGTCCCCACTCCCTAGGCTGTGGGGTTTACCTTCCACATCCTCCCTCTCCTCCAGTGTAATCAGCCACATTACACTGTCCACTGAAACATGCAGGACTCTGGATGTGGCCGAATCAGCCAAGAGGTGCTCACTCTCAGCGGGAGGATCCTATCTGTCTCCAGGGAAGCAGGTCCGGCATCTGCTGCTTCCTCTGACTCACCTGCCCCTACCCTTAGGCCCTTTTGACAGGTCAGGGTATGTCCTCACTGAATGAATTCTTGCCTCCGGGGTCCTCTCCGTCCTCACCTCACATGAGCTGCCACGTCCCTCTGTAGCCAGGGCCAGGGACCATGGGGAAGAGTCCCCATTAGCTGCCATGTTTATGCTGGGCCTCAGCCTTCAGGCTCTCCTGCTGACAACCCAACTCTTCCCCAAGCTGGACGCCAAGCTGGCATCTGTGGGCTCAACCGGAGCTGCTGGGCGACGCGAGCAGGGGTCAGAAGGAATATCCTGTAGTTTCCACTGAGGAGCCTGGCCTCCAGACTCTGTAGAGGCTCCAAGAAACCCTGAAAAGACAGTGTCCACATGGTCATCACTCCACATTCACCTACAAATGGTTTCTGGGGGTGCCCAGGGGGCCACTCACTGGGCTGGATGCTGCGGAAGAGAAGTTTGGTAAAACCCACACCAAGTATTAAAGCAAAACATGTGGAAAATTCACAAGATCTGGTATAAAATCAGTGAGGGTTTGTATTCTAGCTCTTCTATGTTCTAGCTAGAATCTGGGGAAGTCGCTTTACGTGAAGTTTCTTCATCTTAAAACAGGATGAAAATACCTACGTCATAGGGTTGTTAGAATTAAATGAAGTGATGCTTCTACACACACCTACCTGGTACCCAGAACATGCTCAACACATATTAAATAGTGCTATTATTACAAGGTGGGAGACACGTTTTATTAGGTACCTCATTTAATTTTCACACTCATCCTGTGGACTAGGCATTACTGTTATTACTAATCCCATTTGCCATCAGATAGAGCTATTCAGAAATATTAAGAAATTTGCCCCAAGATCACTCAGATTAGGGGGAAGAGCAGGGATTCAAATCCAGGTATGCCCGGCTCCTAAGTACACTTTCTTAACTACTGAGCCATCTGGTACTCTATACATGGCACAATCACAACGAACACTGTGGTTCCTGCTACCTTCATAGTGCCCTGGCTGAGGGGTGACCATGTCACTTGAGCATGAACTGAGCTTCTGTGTAATTCAGTGTACATTCTGTGCAAAGGATAGAGCCCATCCTCTTCTGTCAAAGATGAAAACTTAAACTTGTCCCTTCTCCTCTGCAATTCCCATCAGGCCCTGAAAACCAACAGGTTTGCACAGGCTCCTAAATTCCTATAAATCTCTATAGCCCACACTGCTTGACAAAAACTGTGTCCCAAATGGTGCCATCAATGGGTTTCCACAGGCTCCTCAAATTATCACCAACCCAGGCAGCACACCGTCAATAGATCAATGACTCCCATAAAACCTTCAGTAACAGAAGTTCCAGTCCATCACGCAGCAACTCATATAGTACTGCAATAACCAATGTCCACAGGCCCCAATCCAGGACTGCTATAGGCCCCCCCAAAACTGACCTGTAATTCCTTGTGAATCCCAGACTTGCAATCATTCATCACCTTAGCACCCCAATCAATAAACTCTCATGGGCTGAATCGATGACCTCAGATACCTACATTTCCAACACTTCCAGGAAGAACCAACACGTTATTTACAAGAATAAAAGATCACAATGGCACTAGATTTATTTGCAACAACAGAAGCTGTATTAGAAGAAAACTCCACAAATTATTGAGAGAGAAGGATTGAGATTCAAGATTTCTAAACCCACCCTAGCTAGATACCATTCTTTTGTCAGAGCAAAAGAAAGACAATTTTAGACATAAAAGCATTTCTAGCATTTTATGCCAATATTTTAATCTCAGGAGAACACTCAAGGGAATAGTCTAAACAATGGAAAACGGAACAGACACAGAAACCTCAAAATAGGAGGAAAGCAGTTTTGAGATAGGATTCTTGCAATTGACATATAATTATATCTGCATAAAGAAAAACAATGTAATTGGGCATTTGTAGTAAATAAGGCTGTTACTATTTGGAAATTTAAAAATTTGTGGAAATTTAAAAATTCGCTGGCCAGGCACGGTGGCTCAAGCCTATAATTACAGCACTTTGGGAGGCTGAGGCGGATGGATCATGAGGTCAGGAGATTGAGACCATCCTGGCTAATACAGTGAAACTCCATCTCTACTAAAAATACAAAAAAATAGCTGGGCCTTGTATCGCATGCCTGTACTCCCAGCTACTCGGGAGGCTGAGGCAGGAGAATGGCTTGAACCTGGGAGGCGGAGGTTGCAGTGAGCCAAGATTGTGCCCCTGCACTCCAGCCTGGGCGACAGAGTGAGACTCCCTCTCAGGAAAAAAAAAAAAAAAAAAATTCCCTGGGAAAATTTACTGAGTGAAATGAGGAGAAGGCAAATTACAAATCTCCATGGGCAGATATTGGTACAATATTATTTGGATTTAGTAATACAGAAAATATAAACAATCATACTTGTAAGGAAGGCAACTACTAGCAGAAATTGATTAAAAAATAATCGAAATTCCAAACAATCAAAATTCAAAAATAATAAAAACCTAAAAGGGGATTAAGAGAAACATGGCTGGCTGGGCGCAGTGGCTCACACCTGTAATCCCAGCATTTTGGGAGGCCGAGGCAGGCGGATCACCTGAGGTCAGGAGTTTGACACTAGCCTGGCCAACACGGTGAAACCCTATCTCTACTAAAAATATAAAAATTAGCCAGGCATGGTGGCAGACACCTGTAATCCCAGCTACTCAGGAGGCTAATGCATGAGAATCGCTTGAACCTGGGAAGCGGTTGCAGTGAGCTGAGATCTAGCTGCACTCCAGCCTGGGGAACAGAGTGAGACTGTCTCAAAAAAAAAAAAAAAAGAAAAGAAAAGAAAAGAAAAGAAACATGACCATGTAACCAAAAATAGGAAAAGGGAAAGAGAAGAAATATTAATCAACTAAAATAAAGAGCAAACAAAAAATATAGGAGAAAAAAGGGGGAAAATAATAGGAGGCATAAAATCAAGTATGTTATAATGCAAAGAAATTGAAATGAGTTGAAGTCTGCTATAAAAGACAAAGATGATGGGACTGGGCTAAAAAACAAAATACAGTTGCCACACATCTACAACAAAATGATGAAGATGTGAAATGAAGCACCTGATAGAAACACACCATATCATTGATCATTCTTTCCTTTATGGTTGGCATACATTATGTCTTGTTAGGAAACCTTCACCTACCTCAGGGTCGTGTAAAAGTTTTACTGTTTTAGCTTTCACATTTAGAAACACAGTCCATCTAGGAAGGATTTTAGCATGTAATATGTGTTGGAGTCAAGATTCATTTCTTTCATATGGAAGCAAGATGATCCAGCACCATTTATTGAAAAGCCTACCCATGGCTGGGACCAGTGGCTCACATCTGTAATCCCAGCACTTTGGGAGACCAAGGTGGGCAGATCACCTAAGCTTAGGAGTTTAAGACCAGCCTGGCTAACATGACAAAACCCTATCTCTACTAAAAATACGAAAATTAGCTGGGTGTGGTGGCAGGCGCCTGTAATCCCAGCTACTCAGGAGGCTGAGGCAGGAGAATTGCTTGAACCCAGGAGGTGGAGGTTGCAGTGAGCTGAGATCTTGCCACTGTACTCCAGCCTGGGAGGACAGAGTGAGACTTTGTCTCCAAAAGAAAAAAAGAAAAGATTATCCTTTCTCCACTGCTCTGCAGTGTCTCCTTGTGACTATATATGTGGGGGTCCATTCCTGAACTCTGTATTTCCATTGGTTTATTTGTCTATTCTTGGACCAGAGTTATAGTCTTAATTTATGTGCTTCATATTAAGTCCTGATATCTGGTAGAGTAAAGGATACCTAAATTGGACTACATTAAAATTAAGGACTTGTGTTTATCAGAAGATAAAATTAAAAATGTAAAGGCAAATCATACAGTGGGAGAAGGTAACTGTAATACCTATATTTGACAAATGATTAATATCTCAAATATATCAAGAATGTCTAGAAATCAATAAGAGCAATAAAAAAACAGCAAAAGGAACAGGCATTTCACAAAGAAAATATCCAAATAACAAATAAGCTTATAAAAAGATGCTCGACTTCACCAGTTAGCAAGGAAATAGAAGTTAAACTACAATAAGATAATCCTCAACATAATCCTCCATATCTACAATAAGATAATCCCACCAGAAATGGCCAAATGAAAAAGATAGGAAATAAACAAGAGTGGGCAAGGATGTGGAACAGCCAAAACTCATAGATTGCTTGTTAGGAGCATAAACTAGTACATACATTTTGGAAAACTGGTACTACCCATTAATGGTGAATACATGCAATATCCTATGACCCTGCTATTTGACTCCAGTTCTCTCACTCAAGATAAATATGAATATATGTTTGCTAAAAGATATGATAGAGGCCAGGCATGGCGGCTCACATGTATAATCCCAGCACTTTGGGAGGACGAGGTGGGCAGATCACATGGTCAAGAGTTCGAGACCAGCCTGGCCAACATAGTGAAACCCTGTCTCTACTAAAAATACAAAAATTAACCAGGCATGGTGGCATGCACCTGTAGTCCCAGCTACTTGGGAGGCTGAGGCAGGAGAATCACTTGAACCCAGGAGGCAGAGGTTATGGTGACCTGAGATTACACCACTGCACTCCAGCCTGGGCAACAGAGCGAGACTCCTCAAAAAAAAAAAAAAAAAAAAAAAAAAAAAGATCATGGTAGCTTTACTCAAAACTAAAAATTATGTTAATGCCCATCAACATCAGAATGGATAGACAAGTTGTGCTTGTTAGGGTCACAGCAAGGCAAGCCCATAGACCCCCTCCCTTTTCTCCCCTGCTAAGCCAAGCTCATAACAAAAACAGCCTTGAGCCTTGTAAATAGGGCACCTAGGTCCCAGGATGTGGTCGCACCTGGCTCTTGAACCCAGGATGCTGACCCAATTAAGCAGAATGTCATCCCCTGAGAAACAAGACGTGGTTTTTCTTAGAACAGTACCCGGCTACCTGCAAATCCCCTATTATCCCCCATAGTCTGTAAGCCAGGCTGCTGTCTTCACTGCCTGTGGTGAGGCAGCCAGCCTGGCAGGTTAAAATAAACTTGCTAAACCTGACCTGGCATCTTGCCTCTCCATCCTTTCGGTCAACCTCACATTTTGGTGCTGAAACCTGGGATGGGAGTAGATGCTTGCTGCTCTTTCTCTTTCTCTTTCCCTGCCTCTGCAGCTAGCTCCCCTGTCCAGACCCAGGAGGGAAACCCCAGACCTCCATTGCCAACTGTGGTTATCTCCATCCAAATCATCACCTCCTGGCCGGTAAGTTGGATAGAGGTTTGCCTCCGTCCGGGTTCCTCGACCATCTATTTTCTGCCTGAAAGTCCCAGTGCTAGGCTGAGGACACCCTTTGGGCCCCAGGGGCCTCAGTCCTGTTGTCTTGGGGACACCTAATTTGACAGCGACTGTTCCAAATTCACTGTCTTAGGTGAAGGAAACAGGGCAGAGGACGCTGTCTCCTGTCTTCCTTCTCCTCAGCAGCCTCATCCTCTTCCGGCCTTTTACCACTGGGTCTGGCCAGTCCGTTCCATCTAAGACGTCCTTTAGGATGTCTCCTCCGGAATCTAGACACCCCTGGTCTTTAGTCTGAAATCAGGCCAAAAAACTAATTCTCTACTGCAATACAGCCTGGCCCCAATATAAATTAGACAATGGTTCTCAATGGCCTGAGAATAGTACTTTCAATTTCAACATTCTCCAAGAGGGACCCAGACAATTTCTGCCACCACAGTGGTAAATGGTCTGAGGTTCCCTATGTTCAGGCTTTCTTTACCCTCTGCAACCGCCCCCTCTCTGTCAGTCCTGCTCCACTTTCCAAATCCTCCTCGCCCGCTCAAAATCCAACTCAATCCCTCCCACAGCCCTGGCAGATGATGCATCCTCTTTTGACCTGGCTAGCTTCGCTCCTCTCCGCCAGTACCCCGAGCCTCCACCAGGACACCCTGAACCTCTACCTTAGGCCCCAGCTCCAGCTCTCCCCTTGTCCCCTCCCCTCTCCATTCCCCCCACTTCCAACTCTGACTCCTCTCCATCTCCACCCTACACTTGCTCTTGGACCGGGCATCCCCCACAGCCAGCTCCCTTATTCTCCTTTCAAGAGGTGGTGGGGGTGGAAGGCATTGTCCATGTTCATGTCCCCTTCTTTCTCTCTGATCTCTGCCAAATCGAAAAGTGCCTTTTGCCCTTCTCCTCCAATCCAGACACTTAAATCAAAGAATTTAAATATCTTACCCAGTCTTATGAACTTACCTGGCATAATCTCTATATTACCCTCTCCTCTACTCTCCTCCCCAAAGAGAAGGAAAGAGTGTGGCTTGCGGGTGGCTGCTGTCACCTGAAAGGAACTGGTCTGGAAATATCAGCCTACAGATCCGGGCCAGGCATTTCGTAACCATATAATTACTTGCCTCATGGCAGGCCTTAACAAAGCTGCCCAAACAGCTGTAAATTTTTTAAAAACTCAGAAATTTTCTCAAAAGCCAAACAAAAATCCTGCCCAATTTCTTTCCTGCCTTACAGAGGCCCTCCAAAAATATGCCCATGTTAATCCTGCCCTCAAGAAGGTACAATGCTTTTTTTTTTTTAAAGGCAGGGTTTCACCATGTTGGTCAGGCTAGTCTTGAACTCCCGACCTCAGGTGATCTGCCCACCTTGGCCTCCAAAGTGCTTGGATTATAGGCATGAGCCACTGCGCCCAGCCAAGAAGGTACAATTCTTAACACTCATTTTATCTCCCAGTCTGCTCCAGACATCTGACACAAACTTAAAAAGGCCAAAAATGGCCCTCAAACCTCACAGCAAAACCTCCCTAACCTGGCCTTCAAGGTCTTCAGTAACAGGGATGAACAAAGTAAAATAGACAAGGCCCAAAGAGATCGTGTTAAATACCAGCTTCTAGCAGCAGCCATTCGCCAACCTAAACAGCCTGGCTATGACACCCAGGGGCACAAAAGACCTGACAGCAGTACACCTCTGGGGGCATGTTTCAAGTGCAGCAAGGAAGGCCATTGGGTGAGGGCATGTCCTAATCCATGGGCGCCAAAAAGCCCTTGCCCCATCTGCCAGCAGACAGGCCACTGGAAGTCTGACTGTCCTCTCAACAGGCAGACAGAAAAGCCTGTACCTCCAACCCACAACCCCTTCACCAAGACAAAAGGTAAAGAATCGCTTGCACTCCCACAGCTCCTTGGCTTAGCCGCTGAAGACTGACAGGGCCCAGAGTCCCTGGCGCCATTCGCCATCACTGTATCGGAGCCCAGGGTAACTCTGTTAGTAGCAGGTAAGCCAATCTTTTCATAATCAATACCAAGCCCACCTACTCGGCTTTACCTGAATTTTCAAGACCAACTCATCCCTCACAGGTCTCAGTTGTGAAGGCTGACAGACTCATCTCATGTCCATAGGCCACCAGACCCCTTACTTGTTCCTTATTTAATACCATTTTCTCACACTTTTTCCTTCTCATGCCTCAATCTCCTGCTCCTGTTTAGGAAGGAACCCCCACCACTAAAAGTTCCCTTATTTACCAACTCCTCCAAGCTGCACACCTCCCAGCTAAGGCGGGAGTTATACACTGCAGAGGATGCCAAACAGGATCCGATAAAATCTCAAAAAGGAACAGAAAGGCTGCCAAGGCAGCAAAATAGCCTCCCTTTCCTCCTGCCCCTGCCCCTCTCCTCCTCAACACCCTGCAATCCAACCCCAGTGTTCTACCGACAATCTTCATTGTTACGACAAAAAGCCTCCTTCCAGGGAAACTGAATAGTCAAATATCAAAAAACTCATCCTCCCTCAAGAACAAACCAAAAAAATTCTAACATCTCTTTACCAGTCCTTCCATATTGGTGCATACCCTGTACCTTCTCCTTCGCCCTTATTTCTATTCTCCCCACCTATTTACCACACTAAAAACATAACCTCAAACTGTCATGTATGCTCTGTCGCTTCCTCTCAAGGGGCCTCCACTCTTCTACTATCCCTACACATCAGCTAAGAGAAACAGCCTCTCCCCATAGCACACCACATATTAAAAGTCCTCTCCTCTCCCCTCATCCCCCCACACACAAAAAAGTCTTAACTCACCTATTTCTTGCTCATCTCCAAAAAATGTTTATCCACAGGACTCTATCAGCCACCTCATAAACCCTCTAAAAGAGGCCACCTCCCCATACAACCCCTATCAACTCCTTCCCCCAAATACAGACTCCAATTCCTCCTCAAAGTCCTAACTCTTTTAACAGTCAGCCCCACTGCCTCTACTATCTTAAAGTCCCTTCTCACTTCTACAAGACTCAAACAATCTCTCACTCTGTCTCACTCCTTGTTGTTGCACTCCATTGCTACACTTGCTTCCCGTTGCTGGACCTGTTTTTCCCTTTCCTCTAGTGCCTACTCAGCTATCCCAATTTCTCAGCCCTGGGACCATATTCCCATTCACTTCTCACACACCATCCAAAAAGGCTCTGCCTTTGTAGGCAAAGCCCTCACCCTCACTAGAAACTATCCCACTGCCCTCACTAACAGAGCTACCAAACTTCTCTCCACATATACTGCCAATTACAACCGCCCTCACCCTGCCATCCAAATTCCCATAACCCTCCACACCACAAAACTTGGCCAAGCCCCCTTATGTGTCACCTCTTCCAATGGACACATACATGTAGGCACCATCCCTCCCTCTGCCTGTGGCTCAACTCAACCCATCTCCCATCTCCCTTCCCATACCTCACTCCAAGTAAATTATTCAGTTTCCCCTGAAGCTAACCACCCCTTTACCCAGCCCCTCTGCATTACCTCCCCTCCTGCCTCTCAAACATGGAAACCTCTTCCCCAGACAAAATTTCTGAAAGGGGTCTCTCTCTCTCTCTCTCCTCCTCACTCCAGGTTACTAAAGCTGGACCAAGTCCCTCCAAACAAGAAACCTACACACTCCAACACCTACTTTCAATCCACTTGTCTGTTTGCATTGACACCACAAGCATCTTCTTCCTCTGCGGATTCACAACCTACTTCTGTCTCCCTACCATCGAGACAGGTACCTGCACCCGAGTCTGCCTGACTCCCAACATCCTGTCCCTCCAAACCAAAACTCCCTGTCCCTGCTACACTACATGCCTCCTCCCAAAAAATCAATACAGTTCATTCCCTTATTAGTAGCCCTTAAAGTCACAACTAGTGTCAACTTAGAAGCAGGAAGTGTAAAAACCTCATTATCATATTTCCAGTCGCTCTCCCAAAGCTTCCAATCACTAAAAAAAAAAAAAAAAAAAAAAAAAAAAAAATAGCAAACTCTATCACTCACCTCCAAAACCAACTACACTCTTTAACAGCAGTCCCCCTACAAAAACCACAGAGGCCTAGACCTCCTCACTGCTGAAAACAAGGAAGTCTGTGCCTCTTTTTAAATAAACAATGCTGTTTCTACCTCAATAAATCTAGGTTCGTTCAAAAGGCTGTCAAAAGGCTCAAAAACCAAATGCCAAAAATAAAAGAAAACAATTCTTCTGCCTGGGCCCCCTGGCCTGCTAGGTCTCTCAGCTCCTGGGCCCCTTGGCTTCTTCCCCTCCTCGGCCCTGCTATAACTCTCCTCCTCCTCTTGGTCTTTGGCCCTTGCCTCTTATGCCTTCAGCCAGTTTTTGTAGAATCAATACAAGCTTTTACCTCTGGCACAATACAAGACATGATGGTGTTCCAGGACTACCAACCTGCAAGCCATCCTCACCCCAACCAGCGTCCCTACTCAGCATGAAGCAGCTAGGAACGTCCCTTTTCTCTTTCTTTTATATATATAACAAAAGGCTGGAATGTTAGGGTCACAGCAAGGCAAGCCCATAGACCCCCTCCCTTTTCTCCCCTGCTAAGCCAAGCTCATAACAAAAACAGCCTCGAGCCTTGTAAATAGGGCACCTAGGTTCCAGGATGTGGTTGCACCCAGGATGCTAACCCAATGAAGCAGAATGTCAGCCGCTGAGAACCAAGATGCGGTTTTTCTTACCCGGCTACCTGCAAACCCCCTATATAACCCCCACAGTCTGTAAGCCAGGCTGCTGTCTTCACTGTCTGTGGTGAGGTAGCCAGCCTGGCAGGTTAAAATAAACTTGCTAAACCTGACCCGGCATCTGCCTCTCCATCCTTTCGGTCAACCTCACAGTGCTATATTTATACAAGAAAATACTATACAGGAATGAGAAAGAATAAATTGCTATACTCAACATGCATGAGTCTCATCCCATGAACACTCTGTTAAACTAAAGAAGCCAGACTCAAAAGAGTAATGAAGCAATGTCATATGATTACATTTACATACATTTAAGAAATGTGGCTGCTTTGAAAAAATTGTTTTTAGAAACAGGGTCCTGCTCTGTCACCCAGCCAGCAATACAGTGGCAAGATCATAGCTCACTGCAGCCTCAAACTCCTGAGCTCAATTAATCCTTCTGCCTCAGCCTCATGAATCGGTGGAACTACAGGTGCATGCCACCACACCCAACTAAAAAACATTTCTTCAACTAGCTGGTGGCTATGCAGGTTTGTCTGGTCTGTTAAAAAATCATCAAGCACAGTAGCTCAGGCCTGTAATCCCAGCACTTTGGGAGGCCAAGGCAGGCTAATCATGAGGTCAGGAGTTTGAGACCAGCCTGGCCAACATAGTGAAACCCTGTATCTACTAAAAATACCAAACTTAGCTGGGCATGGCGGCGCGTGCCTGTAGTCCCAGCTGCTCAGGAGGTTGAGGCAGGACAATTGCTTGAACCAAGGAAGCAGAGGTTGTGTTGAGAAGAGATTGTGCCACTGCACTCCAGCTTGGGCAACAGATCGAGACTCTGTCTCAAAAAAAAAAAATCATCAAGCTAAATATGCACAATGTGTGCACTTTTCTGTATTATGTTATATTTCAATGAGGATTTAAAAGCTATACAATTTACTAGGCAAATGCGAAGAAAATGAAAGGTCTGAAAATACAATTATCACAGTAGAAATTAAGGTCCAAATCATCAACAGATCAACAAAAAAGGAGAGTATCAAAAGGGGAGTATCTTTTTTTTGAGATGAAGTCTTGCTCTTGTCCTCCAGGCTGAAGTGCAATGGCGCAATCTTGGCTCAGTGCAACCTCTGCCTCCTGGATTCAAGCCATTCTCCTGCCTCAGCCTCTTGAGTAGCTGGGATTAAAGGTGCCTGCCACCACGCCTGGCTAATTTTTGTAGTTTTTTTAGTAGAGACAGTGTTTCACCATGTTGGCCAGGCTGGTCTCAAACTCTTGACCTCAGGTGATCCGCCTGCCTCGGCCTCCCAAAGTGCTGGGATTACAGGCATGAGCCACTGTGCCCAGCTGGGAGTATCTTTTAATAATAGAAGAAACAAAGAAGTACTAATTGGCATACACCTTCAGGATCATTAAACGCATACAAATAAAACCAGCACAAATGCATTAAACCACATGAAGTCTTAAAAATCATAATTGTCAAATTAGAACTCAGAATTCAGAAACTAACTCAGAACTGCATGACTTCATGGAAACTGAACAACTGGCTCTTGAATGTCGACTGCATAAACAATGAAATGAAGGCAGAAATAAAGATGTTCTTTGAAACCAACGAAAACGAAGACACAACATACCAGAATCTCTGGGACACATTTAAAGCAGTGTCTAGAGGGAAATTTATAGCAATAAATGCCCACCAGAGAAGCGAGGAAAGAAGATCTAAAATCGACACCCTATCATCAAAATTGAAAGAGCTAGAGGAGCAAGATAAAAAAAACTCAACACCTAGCAGAAGACAAAAAATAACTAAGATCAGAGCAGAACTGAAGGCGACAGAGACACAAAAAATCCTTCAAAAAGGCCGGGTGCGGTGGCTCACGCCTGTAATCCTAGCACTTTGGGAGGCCGAGGTGGGTGGATCACCTGAGGTCAGGAGTTCAAGACCAGCCTGGCCATCATGGTGAAACCCCATCTTTAAAAAAAAAAAAAAAATTTTCAAAAAAAAAAAAAAAAAAC
>PVKV010030878.1:0-21813 GCA_004027835.1 Alouatta palliata
CTCCTGGGTTCAAGCAATTCTCCTGCCTCAGCCTCCCGAGTAGCTGGGACTACAGGCACGTGCCACCATGCCCAGCTAATTTTTGTATTTTAAGTAGAGACGGGGTTTCACCATGTTGACCAGGATGGTCTCAATCTCTTGACCTCGTGATCCACCCGCCTCGGCCTCCCAAAGTGCTGGGATTACAGGCGTGAGCCACCGCGCCCGGCCAAGTGTATAATTTTCTAAGCGATTTCTGGCTTCATTCTGTTGTGGTTACAGAAGATGTCAGCCTTTTTAAATTTATTAAGACTTGTTTTGTGGCTTTTCCTGGAGAACACGCCCTGAAGAAGATGGCGTGTTCTGTTCTGCTGGGTGGAGTGTTCTGTGTTATGTGGTTCTTTGGTCTTGGTTTAGGCTGTTGTTGAGGTTTTCGTTTCTTATTGATCTTCTGTCTAGGTGATCTATCCATTATTATTAAGTGGTGGTTTTTTTTTTTCTTTTTTGACTTCGACCAACGCTGGAGTGCAGTGGCACCATCTCGGTTCACCGCAGCGTCCGCCTTCCAGTTTCAAGCAGTTCTCCTGCTTAGGCCTCCCCAGTAGCTGGGATTACAGGCACATGCCATCACGCCCAGCTAATTTTTGTATTTTTAGTAGAAACGGGGTTTTCCCATGTTGGCCAGGCTGGTCTCAAGCTCCTGACCTCAGGTCCACCCACCTTGGCCTCCCACAGTGCTGGGATTACAGGTGTGAGCCGCCATGCCTGGCCGTAAGCGGTGTGTCTGAGTCTCCAGCTCTTACTATAGATAAAACTGTTGTCTGTTCCTCACTTCCATTCTGTGAACGTTTGCTTTGTATATTTCAGGGCTTTCTTATTTGGTGCATGTTTATAATTTTTACATTTTATTGATGAATTGACTTTTATCCAAATATAACACTGGCTTTATCCACATATAATACTGGCTCGTAACAGTTTTGGTGGCAGCTATGTCTTGCTTTGTTGCTCAGGCCAGGGTGTAGTGGCACAGTCACCGTTCACTGCACCCTCCGCCTCCTGGGCACAGTCACTGTTCACTGCACCCTCCACCTCCTGGGCACAGTCACAGCTCACTGCACCCTCCGCCTCCTGGGCACGGTCACGGCTCACTGCACCCTCCGCCTCCTGGGCACGGTCACCGTTCACTGCACCCTCCACCTCCTGGGCACGGTCACCGTTCACTGCACCCTCCGCCTCCTGGGCACGGTCACGGCTCACTGCACCCTCCGCCTCCTGGGCACGGTCACGGTTCACTGCACCCTCCGCCTCCTGGGCACGATCACGGTTCACTGCACCCTCCGCCTCCTGGGCACGGTCATGGCTCACTGCACCCTCCACCTCCTGGGCATGGTCATGGCTCACTACACTCTCCACCTCCTGGGCTCTAGTGATCCTCCTACCTCAAACTCCCAAGTAGCTGGGATTGCAGGGGTGAGCTGCCTTTACCGGCCCTTGTGACAGTTTTTTATTTAAAATCTTACCTGGCTGGGCACAGTGGCTCATGCCTGTAATTCCAGCACTTTGGGAGGCCGAGGTGGGCGGATCACCTGAGGTCAGGAGTTCGAGACCAGCCTAGCCAATATGGTGAAATCCCATCTCTACTAAAAATACAGAAATTAGCTGGGCATGGTGGTGGTGGCACCTGTAATCCCAGCTACTTGGGAGGCTGAGGCAGGAGAATCGCTGGAACCTGGGAGTTGGAGGTTGCAGTGAGCCGACATCATACCACTGCACTCCAGCCTGGGTGACAGAACAAGACTACGTCTCAAAAAAAGAAAAGAAAACTTATCTGATGTACGGTTGCCTCACCCCTCCAGGTTACTCTTTGCCTAGGTTTCTTCACCCTTTCACTTCCGGCCTGTTCGTGACTTTGAACGTCCTGCAGACCGTGTAGACAACATGGAAATTGTCTTTTCACCCATTTTGCCCGTCTGCTTCTTGTTGGATTATTACTGATCGGGAATGACCTCCCCGTTTTCAGTCC
This sequence comes from Alouatta palliata, assembly GCA_004027835.1. Classification (NCBI taxonomy): domain Eukaryota; kingdom Metazoa; phylum Chordata; class Mammalia; order Primates; family Atelidae; genus Alouatta; species Alouatta palliata. The sequence continues at coordinate 2,003 of PVKV010030878.1, forward strand.
CTTGCGTTCTCTGTCGCTGCCTCCTTCCTGCGTACTGGGTTTTTTCACAGTACATTGCTTTGATTCCCGTCTCATTTTCTGTTGTGTTTTTAGATGTTGTCTTAGGGGTTACTGTGGTTACACATGACAGTCTTTCCCTGATCGGGGAAGATCTGTCTTGCACATGCTGGGTCTTCTGCAGGTGGGTTACAGCGGCTTCTCGGCACTCAGTAGCTCCCAAAGCAGGCAGTCGTGACTGTGATGATGTGAGGCCCGCAGCAGCCTCCGTGCCTTCCCAGTATTAGCCCACGTTACAGGTGGCTTGCAGGGTCAGAGTGGTGGCCGTGCTGGGTGGTGGATGGGTGGAGGCTGAGGAGTGGCTGTGGAGGGCTCAGGAGTCCCAGGACCCAATGCTGAGCAGGGCTCATGCAGCACCTTTACCTGGAGGCAGTGTGTCTGTGTGGCACCTGTGCCCAGGGGAGGGTGTGGGTCTGTGTGGCACCTGTGCCCGGGGGAGGGTGTGGGTCTGTGTGGCACCTGTGCCCGGGGGAGGGTGTGGGTCTGTGTGGCACCTGTGCCCGGGGGAGGGTGTGGGTCTGTGTGGCACCTGTGCCCGGGGGAGGGTGTGGGTCTGTGTGGCACCTGTGCCTGCGAGAGGGTGTGGGTCTGTGTGGCACCTGTGCCCGGGGGAGGGTGTGGGTCTGTGTGGCACCTGTGCCGGGGGGAGTGTGTGGGTCCTAGTGGCACCAGGATGAGGATCCTGGGCCTTCTGCTTCTGGCTCCCTGAGCAGCCTGTGTTCCAGGTGCCGACTTCACAAACACCTTCTACCTGCTGAGCTCCTTCCTGGTGGAGCCGGAGTCACCAGGCCTGGCGGAGTTCCTGGCCAGGCTGATGGAGCAGTGTGCTTCCCTGGAGGAGCTGAGGCTGGCCTTCCGGCCCCAGATGGATCCCCGGTGGGTACTTGGTTCCTACTTCCTTGGATTTGTTTCCGGAAAGGGAAGCACAATCAGAAAGAGGGCTGGAGGGGAAGCTGAAGGCACAGCTGGCTGGGGCCCAGGTTGCTGCTCTGCTCCCAGGGACTGGTGCAATCAGAGTCTCTGAGGTGCTGGGGCCCACTGGTTACAGAGGTGATGATACCAACACAGGTGTGGGGGGAAACAGTGGTCTCTGCTGTGGGTGAGCTTCAGAGAAAGCCTCTGACTTGCCAGAGAGGACAGGTTCCCGGAAGCCAGCCTTTCCCACAACATCTTCCAAAGGGAAGTTCTGCCCAAGTGGTGTTGCTTTTTTTTTTTTTTTTGAGTAGTTTCACTCTTGTTGCCCAGGCTGGAGTGCAATGGCATGATCTTGGCTCACTGCGACTTCTGCCTCCGGGTTCAATCAGTTCTCCTGCCTCAGTCTCTCAAGTCACTAGGATTACAGGCATTCGCCACCATGCCCAGCTAATTTTATATTTGTAGTAGAAACGGGATTTCTCCATGTTGGTCAGGCTGGTCTTGAACTTCTGACCGCAGGTCATCCGCCTGCCATGGCTTCCCAAAGTGCTGGGATTACAGGCATGAGCCACCACACCTGCTGTTGCTTTTAACTTAAAAAACAAGACTAGCGGGGTTGGCTGGGAGCACTGGTCAGCAGGCCCTGCTTACATAAAGCCCCCTGCCCATCTGGACCCTTCTGGAAATAAGGGAAGTGCTAACAGCAGTGCCTGTCCCACAAGCAGTGAACTCTGGAGGCGAGACTCTCCAGCAGGAAGCTGGGCAGCAGAGCAGTCCTGCCCCTTGGCAGAGCATGGGCATGGCTAGTGTGTGCCCACCCGGGTCCATCTCTGCCAGTGGGACTCAAGGGTGGGGCGGAAGGAACACCCGCCTACAGGGCAGGAGACAGGGGTTGCTTCCCAGACACCCCGGCCTCCCTGCAGGCAGCTGTCCATGATGTTGATGCTGGCACAGTCAAACCCGCAGCTGTTCGCGCTCATGGGCACCCGGGCAGGCATCGCCAGGGAGCTGGAGCGCGTGGAGCAGCAGTCTCAGCTGGAACAGCTGAGCGCGGCCGAGCTGCAGAGCAGGAACCAGGACCACTGGGCCAACTGGCTCCAGGCGTACAGGTGAGCTCTGCGTCCGCAGTCATGTTGGGAAGGTCCAGCCCGGCTGTGCTTCTAGAGCCTGGATGTAATTCCAGATCCCGGCTGGACAAGGACCTGGAAGGTGCCGGAGATGCCGCTGCCTGGCAGGCCGAGCGTGTGCGTGTGATGCGTGCCAGCAACCCCAAGTATGTGCTGAGGAACTACATCGCGCAGAACGCCATCGAGGCTGCCGAGCGTGGGGACTTCTCAGAGGTAAGCACATGACTATCCCTGTGGTCCATGGGAGGAGGGCCAGGCTCAGACCCCTCTCACCGTCACACTCCTCCAGGTTCGGCGGGTACTGAAGCTACTGGAGACCCCTTACCACTGCGAGGCAGGGGCCGCCACAGAGCCCGAGGCCACGGAGGCCAGAGGGGCGACTGGTGGGCAGCATTCCTACAGCAGCAAGCCCCCGCTCTGGGCGGCAGAACTGTGTGTGACGTGATCATCGTAATGGCCTCGGCATGCTCCACACCCCTGGAGTCCCCCGAGGCCCCCGTGTGCTGCTGAGCGGCCAAGACGGTGCCAGGCTATGCCCTCTGCTGGGGGCTTCTGCCCTGGCCCATGCACACCTGTCTTTCCATGAAGGCAGAGGCATCCAGTCAGAACCTGACCTGTCTCTGTCTGACGCTGGCTAGCAAGGCAGCCCCACCAACCACCTGGCCCCTGGGGGCTGGACCCAGGCTCCTAAATAAACCAGCAACTCCCTCAGGCCCATGTCCGTGGTCATTCTTCCCCCGTGCCCTGTCCTCAGCCCCCACCTGGGAGAGAGACACACAGACAGGGTCTGAGGACACCTTTATTGCGCATGTCGCCCGCACAGCAGCCTCAGGCATCCTGGTAGTAGTTGTTGAAGTTGATGCGCAGCAGGAAGTCCTCCAGGTGAGGCTGGTAGCCGCGGTTCACCAGCTTGGTCACCACTGGGGATCAGCGAGCCACTCACGCCTCTGCCCGTGGTGTGAACCCCGCCTTGCCCTCCTCCCCACCTCAGCCCTCCCAGCTTGGTCACCACTGGGGATCAGCGAGCCACTCACACCTCTGCCCATGGTGTGAACCCCGCCTTGCCCCCCTCCCCACCTCAGCCCTCCCAGCTTGGTCACCACTGGGGATCAGTGAGCCACTCACGCCTCTGCCCATGGTGTGAACCCCGCCTTGCCCCCCTCCCCACCTCAGCCCTCCCAGCTTGGTCACCACTGGGGATCAGCGAGCCACGCACGCCTCTGCCCGTGGTGTGAACCCCGCCTTGCCCCGCTCCCCACCTCAGCCCTCCCAGCTGGGGTGGACCTTACCTTTGAAGAGAAAGTGGGAGTAGTACTTGAAGGTGTTGTAGGACTGCTGCATGAGTGCAAAGTTGGGGTGTTCTGCACCCCGCGGGCCCCCAGCAGGGACCCAGGCCTGGGAGATGAGCTGGCTGCGGAACTTGAGCACGAGGCTGAAGATGCTGTGGATGATGTTCATGACGGGCGCCGCCTTCTCCGTGAGCAGGCCCCTGGGGGGAAGCAGTGCCGCTGGGTGGGCTGAGCTGCGATCACAGGGACGAGGGACGTGGCAGCACCCAGGCCTCACCTGAAGACGGCCTTGTGCAGGTACTCGGCGTGCGCACGCTGGATCTCCTCCAGGTCGCCCACGGTGGCCAGCCTGGCCCTGAACTCACACCAGGTGACGTGCAGGATCTGGTTGGCGACGTAGCCCTGGATGACCCTCACGAAGTGCTGCATCTCATGCTTGAACAGCTGCAGCTGGCGGAACTGCACGGAGCTGGCCATGTGGCTCAGCAGGGCTGGCAGAGAGGAGAGGGCAGAGGTGAGCACAGCCTCAAGCCCGGGGCGCCGGGGTCCGGTGAGGCCTCACCTGTGCGCTTGAGGTGGAAGCAGATGTCCTTGAGTGCCCACATCATGAGCTTCAGCTGCAGCAGGAAGGAGAAGACGCCGCTGTACTTGCTCAGGCAGCCCTCGGTGATGACGACGTTGAGGGGCCAGTCCACCTGCCGGGAGTCCCCGCTCAGCAGGCGTCCATGGGCAGGCCCCCGCCCCATCCCCGTGGCCAGGGCTGCCGCTGACCTTGTACCTGAGCTCCAGGCAGCTCAGCACATCCGGGGCATAGGGAGCAAACACCTCGGGAAGGTACTTGAGGGCGAGGGAGAGGTTGGAGGCGTGCGGGGTGTCCCCGTGCAGGCTGCACTGCAGGGCCTTGCTCAGCACGGAGTTGAGCACCAGCGGGCTGAGCAGCTCCCCAGGCGTCTGCCCGGCCCCAAGCTGAGCAGAAAAGGGACTGGCGTCCCCAAGAGCCCCACGCACATCCCTGACCGTGCACCGGCGCCCCATGGGGCTATGCCAGAGCGGCAGGAAGGCTGAGGCCCTGCAGCCAGTCTCGCCCTCCCCACGGCCTCCCCTCTACCACCGGCCCCACCCCAGCTCCGTTTCCGCAGGTCACCTTCTCAAAGAGCAGGTCGCTGAGGGACTGGGCGAACTCGCCGTCCTCCATCAGCAGGAAGTGCCGCAGCGCCTCATAGTGCGCCTCCAGGTGCAGCTCCACGAAGAAGTAGTCAACGGCGGCCTTGTTCACCAAGGAGATGCTGACAGGAGGGAGCTGGGTCAGGGTGCCGCTGGGACGGGCTGGGCGGGCGGGCTGGCTGGGGTGGGGGCACTCACTGGGCGGCCAGCGGCACCGTGATGGAGCGCTTCATGAGCACAGGCAGCGTCAGCAACTCACTCAGCTGCACAGCGGTCTCGTCTGCGGCAGACTGGATCTGGGGGTCCACGGGGAAGGCGAAGGCCCGGGGAAGCATGGGGCGCAGAAGGTGAGCGATGGGTGGCTCAGCTGTGGGAGACGGAGAGCGTGCTAGGAACCTGCCCGCCCAGGGCTCTGGCTCTGCCCCTGCCCGCAGTGACACTGCACTCACACATGGACTCGTAACTGTCCGGGTACCGCTCCAGGTGGTACTGCCCTGCCAGGCCTGCCAGGTAGGCCTGCTCCCCGTCCCAGGCCTCCGCCTCATCCTCACCAGGTCCTGGGCTGCTCTGGACAGCTGCGCCTTCCTAACAAAACACCAGCCTGAGAGCCACCTCCCCATATCACGCTGCCCCTACTCGCCCACCTTGTGCCAAAAGGAAAATCACACGTGGGACCTGCCCACATGACAACCTAGAGGGACAGAGCCCTCCCTGCATGCTGTGTGACCCCCAGGCGGCATCCACCTCACCTGTGACTTCAGAGGCCAATTTGGAGAGAGCTCCTCAGTGTCCCCATTCCTCCCAGGGCCTGTGTGGACACAAGTGGACATGGGAGTGTCTGGGCCGAGTGCCTATGGACGGAGCAGAGCCGGCCTGGCTCAGGCAGCCCCTCCCATGTCCCCCAAACAGCAGCTCGGGTCCTAGCTGACAAACAAGGAGTCCTGAGGGGACCTTCACTCGCAGACAGCCCCATCTCCCGCCTACCTCCCAGGCTCTGTGGGTCCCACAGTCCCACTCCTGGCCATCAGCCACCCGACTCTAACCTAGTTCTTCAGAGACACTGTCTCCCAGGGTGTTGGGCCAGCATGGCCAGGTGGGAGCCACATCCGACACGTTCTCTCCCATGCTGATGGTGTCGTCAGACACGCATCCCTCGATGTTCCACTGTGGCCGAGAGCGAGCCACGTCCGACACATTCTCTCCCATGCTGATGGTGTCGTCAGACACGCGTCCCTCGATGCTCCACTGTGGCCGGGGGAGAGCCACGTCCGACACGTTCTCTCCCATGCTGATGGTGTCGTCAGACACGTGTCCCTTGATGTTCCACTGTGGCAGGGTGGGAGCCACGTCCGACACGTTCTCTCCCATGCTGACGTTCTCCTCCCCACAACCTGAGCTGGGGGAGGAGAGAGACGGCCCCACTTCTACAGGCAGCCGTGGCCCACAGTCCAGAGCAGCATTCTGTGTTCCCAGGCTGAGCGCTGACTGCGACGTGTGGCCAGGGACGCTCTGTTGGGGCCTGGGTGTGCTGGGCTCAGTTTCTGGTGAGAGAGCCCCCAGCATCACGTGGGGCGGAGGGATGGGTCCGTGGGTGTTCCACCGTGGCCGGGTGGGAGCCACGTCCGACACACACACTCCCAAGCTGATGCTGGCATCGGACACGTGCCCATGGGTGTTCCACCGTGGCCGGGTGGGAGCCACATCCGACACGTTCTCCCCGACCCTGATGCTGGCATCAGACACATGTCCATGGATGTTCAAATGTGGCCGGGTGGGAGCCACATCCGACACGTTCTCCCCGACCCTGATGCTGGCATCAGACACGTGCCCATGGATGTTCAAACGTGGCCAGGTGGGAGCCACATCAGACACGTTCTCCCCGACCCTGATGCTGGCATCAGACACGTGACCATGGATGTTCAAACGTGGCCAGGTGGGAGCCACATCAGACACGTTCTCCCCGACCCTGATGCTGGCATCAGACACGTGACCATGGATGTTCCACCGTGGCCGGGTGGGAGCCACATCTGACATTTGCTCGCCGACCCTGATGCTGGCATCGGACGTGGGCCCGTGGGTGTTCCACCGTGGCTGAGTGGGAGCTACTCCAGAACTGTAGCCCCCTGTGGGAACACCACCTCCTGACACATGCCCAAAAAGCTGCTCTGTGTGCTGGCTGCTCCCCTCCTCCAGGGCAGCACACCTGGGTGAGTGTGAGGGAGGCAGAGCCACCTGCAAGGCAGAGACGCAAGCATCCAGCTTCCCATGAGTGTCCTCCCACAGCTGCGGCCCTGAGCCGCCCAAGCTGCATTCTGCAGCCTGGAGGGGCCCTGGTGAAGGTGAGGCAGCCACAGCCGGCCTCAGGACAGTACTGAAGTCATACTCCTGTGGCTTGGAGGGCTGAGTGCTGGCTGCTGCGGGCGCCCCCCCAAGAGCTGAGGCGGGCAGGTCCAAGCTGATGGTCTGCAGCGCTGCCTCCAGGAGAGGGACCGTGCCCGTCTGCACAGACTGCTCAGCCCCTGGACCCACAGGTAGGAAGTCTCCAATGCTGAGGCCGTCAGAAAAGGGCCCAGGCTGCTCTCCCACTGCTAGAGGCCTAAGGGGCTGTGGGGTCCGCAGGTCTGGCCTGTTTGGGCAATCCCAGGAAGCTGAGTGTTGCTCTACAGTCCCAGAATCACAGCCTTGGCCTCCGTTTGGGTGCTCAGGGCCAGATGTGACCTGAAACACACATGACATCAGACCCAATCTGGTCTCAGGCTCCCCGAGCCCTCAAACTCTGTCCCCCAAATTCAGCTCTGCACCCATGACCGACACTCACTAGGTGCCAAGGACTATGGCAAACAGCCAGGCCTGGCACCCCCAGCTCAGAGCTAGGGCACCCTGGGTTCCACTCTGCCGCTCACCTGGGAGTGTGGACTCAAGAGAAAGTCTGGCGGCTCCTGGGGCTGGTGAGCCTCAGTCATCACTTTCAGCATCTCCTGAAATTCAAGCCAGAGGCATGACCAGCAGAGCTGGAGAAAAGCACGGCCCCAACCCCACACAGAAGCCACAGCCCCTACGCCCACAGCAGCCATGTCACTGACCCAAACAACGCTTGTGCTGGGCTCCCCAGGGACCCCAGCCTGCAGAAAGCACTCCAAAACCACGAGCTCCTCACCACCGCTAGCTGCAATTCAGCGGCACTGCCACAAGCACGACAACCACCAGCCCTCACCCCTAAGAGCACGCAGGTCTGTGTGTAGTTTCAGGGGGTTACCAGACCCCCAAAGCCCAGGGTAAGAGCTGCCATCTAAAGCTGCTGAGATACCCGAATGCGTTTCTCATCTTCTAAGAGAAAGCGAAGCCGTGCACTCTCCAGTCGGTGCCTCTGGATTCTCCACAGCGCCTTCTGCTCCCGACGAGCTGCCTCTGCAGAGAGCTTGCTGTAGTGGTCGACCAGCGCCTGCCTGAAGCCACACCCAGAGAGGACACAGCCACAAGAGTCACCCCACCCCATCTACCTGGCGGCCCTTGGGCGAGAATGATTCTGCATAACAGAGGCCCCAGGGGGCCCCTGCCCCTAATCTCCCCCTGCCAGGGCCAGATAGTTCTGGGTCCTCACAGCACCTGCAGGGCGGCACCAGGCAGGCCCTTCCACCTGCCAGGCTGGGAAACCTTGGCAGTCGGTGCCCAGCCAGGGCTCAGCAAGGTCTGTTGGATGAAAACCAGAATGAGTTCCTGCATGGCCTGAAGCAAGGGGTGAGCAGGAAGCTGAGGGCCCCAGGCCCCTAAGAAGCAAGGCCTCTTCTCCTACAGGTGCAGACCTGAGAATTGAAAACTAACGCAAAAAAGTACATGAAGCAAAACCAACACAAATGCTTTATTTGCTGAATTCAAACCCTGCCTCACGTATCGTGCCCCCGACTTTGAGCTTTTCTCCAGCAGGCAACTTGTGCTGGGCTCCACTGGGACCCCAGCTCAAACCTGAACTGGCCAACTCTGATTTGCCCGCCACAGGCCAGAGACGTGGTGTCCAGGCCTGGTTTTCTCCACATGTTAACGGGACAGTATCTACTCACATACATACACAAACACGTATACAGACGTGTGCACATAGGCACACACACCCCTCCACGAACATCCCTCGCTGGCTCCATAAACAGATCTAAGGTCGAGACAGCTGAACATTGTGTGGGACTGAGTGGGAAGCAGCCAGACCCTCCTGAGAGGGTCTTTCTCTGAAACCCCAAACAGCCCCTTGAAGGCTCCAGCTCTACTCAGACTAGCGACAGGCTGAGGACAACACAGGGAGACACACTCAAAGGCTGTGCTGGATAAACACCATCTCGGCCAGGCACGTAATCCCAACACGTTGGGAGGCTGAGGCAGGCGGATCACCTGAGGTCAGGAGTTTGAGACCAGCCTGGCCAACATAGTGAAACCCCATCTCTACTAAAACTAGAAAAATCAGCTGGGCATGGTGGCGGGCACCTGTAATCCCAGCTACTCGGGAGGCTGAGGCAGGAGAATCACTTGAACCTGGGAGGTGGAGGTTGCAGTGAGCTGAGATTCCATGCAACATTGCACTCCAGCCTGGGCGACCGAGGAAGACTCCGTCTCAAAAAAAAAATAGTAAACAAAAAAAACCACCCTCTGTCAGACCAATAACAGACTTAAAAATAAATAAGGGACCTATTTATTTATTTTATTTTGTTGCTTTTTTTTTTTAAAGATGGAGTTTCACCATGATGGTCAGGCTGGTCTTGAACTCCTGACCTCACGAGATCCACCCACCTCAGCCTCCTAAAGTGCTAGGATTACAGGCGTGAGCCACTGCGCCCGGCTGGGACCTATTTAGAAAGAAGATAAAGAGACAGGACCCCAAACAGCACACAAGCCTTGCTCAGACTCTAATCCATACAAACCACCCACAAGGCAACACTCAGGACGGGTACAGACACCTGCTTATGGCAGAATGGCCACAGCCACTGGGTTCAACATATTGGTCTTTCTACCTTAATGTATGCCTGAAGGTTTTCAAAATACAAAGTAAAATCATCAGTAAGATTAAAGCAGAGCTCCGGGGCCCCTGCCGCACCTGCACCCCTGGGCCTGGGGCCCCTGCTGCCCTACCTCGCCTTCCTCTCCAGCTCCTCCTCCAGGGACTTCAGCCTCCTCTCCCTGTCTCGGAGCTCACGGGCATAGCTGAAGTCGTCATCCAGCTCCTCCTGCCTGGCCGCCTGGCGTCGCTGTAAAACACACACAGCCTGGGCTGTGAAATCAGGACTTAGGCCTGACCCCGCAGGGGCAGGTCCCACCCACCTCCTGGTCCTTCACAAACTGTTCCTTCAGCCTCTGAAACTGCTCGCGCTTCCGGGCGTCCAAGGCCATCCGCTCTGACATTTGCCGGTCTGCATTGGGAAAGTAAGGGGCACACAGTCACAAGGAGGCCCCAGCAAGGCCCCCCCGGAACTGCAGAAGGGAGGACTTGGGGCCACTCACCACTCAGTGCACTCAGGACCCTGGAGGCTGCTTCCCGGGCATGAGCGATTAATTCTTGTTTGGCAATTTCCATACGTAATTCCTAAAAACGACAATTGGTAAACAAAGCATGCCGGCCAGACACAGCAGCTCATGCCTGTAATCCTAGCACTCTGGGAGGCTGAGGCGGGTGGATCATACGAGCTCAGGAGTTCCAGGCCAGTCTGGACAACATGGCAAAACCCCATCCCTACAAAGATACAAAAATTAGCCAGGTGCGTGGCAGACGCCTGTAGTATCAACTACTTGGGGGGCGGGCTGAGGCAGGAGGATCCCTTGAGCCTGGAAGGTGGAGGATGCAGGGAGCCATGTTGATGCCACTGCACTCCAGCCTCCTGGCCGACACAGTGGGACCCTGTCACAAAACAAAAAGCAACCTAGTCCTCTGACCCCTCACCTGGGACACGTGCGGGATCAGGGCTGGCAGGCAAGACACACAGCCCAAGACTGAGAGGAGGGCACCAAGTGATGATGGGACACCCCTCCCCCCCACCCCGGCTCTCAGCAGTGGCAAGGCTGGCTCCAGGCCACAGACTGGAGCTGACCAGCTCTCACAGAGACATCTGGGGGCTGAGGACCCCAGGCTGTGTGTGTCCACCCTGGAGGGAAACCAATGGGCCTCAGAGAGGAGAGGGAGCTTCCCTGCTCAGCCGCTTGGGCCTGCCCCTGCCCAGGCCAGAAAGCGTGTTCCTGGGAATGGCACCAAATGTACCACTGAGCCCCTCCCTGAGGACACAGGAGAGCCGTGCTCTGTTTCTGACACATCATCCCTTCCCAGTAGGAGGGGAGCTTGCAAAGGCCACCTGAGTGTAGAACCGCACACCCTCCCGCCCTGGAGCACAGTCGGGACTATCTGTCCACAGCCAGCAGGCCCAAGGGAAGCCCCAGTGGAGCTTTCCACGCCAGCAAAGCCTGGGCTTCAGGCTGAGCCACCCAGACCCAGGATGAGAAGACAGAGCCCCTCCCTGACATCTGGCTCCAGGACATTCATCTCAACTGCCCCTTGGCACCCACTCATCCACACCACCAGGACAGAAAATGCCAGAAGGGAGCCCCCCTATCTTGCACGGCCCTCACATCCTCCCCACCAGCCTGAGACCCCAGGAAGCAGAGGCAGGCACCAAGAAAGCCCCCAAGACCTGTGGTGCCACACACCTTCTCCTCCTTGCTGACAGAGCTGTGGCGGGCCACCCTCTCCATGCGCCCGACATAGACGGCACAGTCCTTCTCAATCTCTTTCAACTCCTCCAGGGAGAAAATCACTGAGATCCGGGGGACGGGGACGTCGGACCAACAGAGGTAATGCTGCCAAAGGGGACGCAGGCACAGCCAGTAGCACTCAGCCCTGGCCTCAGACGCAGCCCCGGCCCCACCCTTCCCCACGCAGGAGCCCCTCCTCACCCGGGGACAGCAGAGCTTTAGCAGGTTGATGGTCTTCCCGCAGACGTACACGTCATGGGCAATGTGCTTCAGAAACACGGGAACACAGTCCTCCACCTCTTTGGAGATGAGCACGTAGCCATGGGTCCAGTATGACTTATCTACCGTGGGGTGAACACCAGGGTGGCCCTGAACCCAGGCCCACAGACACGGAGCCCCGCCCCGCAGCCAGCTGCCACCTACCTCGGACGCTGAGGTACTCCTGGTTCACCTGAATCATGAACTCGCCGTAAGTGTCTCTGAACACCCCGCTGTACACCCAGTCGTGGATGAAGCTGCAGTGGGAGAGCAGCAGGGGTGGGTGTGGTCAGTGGAGAGGTGGGTGGGGCCAGCAGTGAGGAGCGGGGGCATGGCTGTCCATGGAGGCAGGGGTGGGGCATGCCGTCCATGAGGGTTCGGGGTAGGGGGTGGGGGGTTCCTGCCCAGTCCACCTATCCTGCCCTCCTTTTCCTGTGTGAGCCCCACATTCAACAGGTGTCTGACAAGGGGCTGCTCTCAGATGTCTGCCTGGTGGGAGTGTGCGCCAGCCCAGACCCCCCAGCCCGCTGCCCACCGCGTGTAGGGCTCGCAGCTGGTCTTCAGCAGGGACAGCAGCACGGGGTAGTGTTCATTGCTGCAGTTGTGCAGCGCCTCCTGGTAGAGGTAGGAGAGCAGCTTCACGCCCTGCAGATGGCAAGGGGGGGCAGCTCAGTAAGGTGCACCCCTGCCAGCAGCAGCCCCCCAGGGACACACTCAGCCACCCCCTTTCCTGGAGCCCACCAGACCGGCACGCTCGGCAGGGACGCAGGACTCACGGTGGGAAACGTGGCCCTGGGGCCTCCTCCGCAGGTGCCTGGGAGTGCAGCACCAACAGCACAGAGCTCGGCCAGGTACCTAGAACCAGAGGCAGCGTCAGACCAGGCGACCGGGCTCAGGGTCCCCAGGCCTGGATCAGACTGGGAGCAAAATCTCCACCAATCTCCATGCTCCCTGGAGCAACTGACTTTAGATGCTGGCCCTAAAAACTAGACACACCCCAATGGCCCTGCAGGACTCATGCCCAGCCCTGTGCCCCTGTGCTGTCCACACAGACCCCACTGAAGCACCCACACCCAATAGGCGCTGGTCAACCCCCAAATCACCCTGATCCTCCCACCTCCTCACCCCACATGGGGGCCGCACCTGAGCCCCTCCCATCCACACAGTGGCACCAAGCATCTGCCACAACCCACACCCTTCCCAGCCCGCTCCCACCGCCCGCACAGTGTCTGGCACTGTCTCAAGCCCTTGGGTCTCCTCTCTCAGCCCTCTGCTCCTCTGCTTGGAAAGTCATCCCTCCAGCTCCCACCCCATAATCCTCACTCTTCCTTCTCCGGCAGCACTTGCCAGTGGCCCCCAACCTGGTTGCTCACTAACCAGCTTGTGTGTGCCAGATGCCACAGCCCCAGGGACCCTGTGTACTGATTAGGCAGGAGCCGCCGGGCCCGGAGGGCCTGGATGGACCAGCTGTCGTGGGCCCACAGCAGACACACCTGCTCAGCACCTGGAACCTGAACTCAGCCGGGCAAAGGCTGTCCAGTCGCCTGCTGAGGGCTCTCTTCACAGGCCCTCCTTACCAGGGAGCAGGGAAACCCCCCCCCCCCGCCCAGCAAGCCCCACACCTTGCCCACAAAGTCCCCTACTCAGCCGCCATGCTGAGGCTCACCTGAGCTGCCGGCCCAGTTTCTTGAAGAGGAAAGCAATGGTAAGGAGGCTCAGGGTGGGCGGAGTGGCGAGGACGCAGGCCCGGTAATACTGCAGGTACCTCCTCAGGCCACTGGTGAAGGCCTGTAGGCAAGGGGGCTGGGAGGAAGGCAGCCAGGAACGTGGACACAGCCTGTGCCTGGGGCCTGAGGGAACCAGTGCTGGGCACGGCATGTTCCCTGCCTCCGCTCTGGGCTTCATTTCCGAGCAATGGGCCTCTGTGAGCCACATCCAGCCACCAGGCCAGGTAGACATTCGGACCTCCACAAGCCATGGCCCGCCACCAATCCCTCCTCTCATCTGAGGCCAGCTGCCCAGGGACGTGGCATCTGGGATTCGGGGGTGAGGGTGGAAAGAGCGGCTGTGCTCTATGCACAGACCCTAGCGCTGTGAGGGCTTCGGCTGCTCAGACCACAGTGGTCTCGGTGGCGCCAGCATCCTGGGTAACGCCACAGCAGCAGGCCCTGAAGTTCACGCCAACCCTGGACCAATCTCAGTCCACCCACCCAGGAGCCGCCTGGCCTGGCCACGCCTGTCAGACAAGCGAGAACCACAGTCTGACCCTTCTCAGTGTCCACTGCTCTGACCCCTTCTCCACTATCTCCAGCCCTCGAGAACCCCAGGGCTGTTCCTCTGCCTAGAAGCTGTCCCCACCCCATGCAGCTCCCACCACGCCTACCTCCCGAGCCCGTCTAAAACCTAAACCTCACTGCATCACCCCACCCTACAGCCCCCGTTGCAGCACCAACAGTCGAAGGCACCAGCGCCGCACTGCTCCTCCTGAGGGCTCTCTGCCCAGCTTCCCCAATACCCTTCTCTCCACTCCCCCAACGTCCCGTCATCTGCCTGCCTGTTCTCTCCCATTTAAGGTGCATCCCTCGTCCCCTGGGCCTCTACCTAGCATATGAGCCAGCTTCAAGACTGACAAACAGCAGCTTCCAGAGCCAGGTTTTGCTCAAAACTCCCAGCACCGTAAATTCACCCAACGCGAGAGTCTTGCCCATCTACAATGTGGATGACTGCTCCCACCAAGGTGCAGGCAGCAAGAGCCCCACTCACTGCCTTGCCTGCCCTGCACACCCCGAATGCTGGCCACGCCTGCCTTCCACCAACCCAGGGCCCACACACATCTGCCCCAGGTTTCCAATGAGGGAAAATACCATCACTGACCCATCCCTGAAGAGTCACTATCGGGTTTCAGATGTTAGCAAGGAAACAAAAGGTTTAGACTCTGTGGTCCCGCAGAAGGACCTCTAAGATTCTCTCTTCCAGAACGTGTGCGCCGTTCTCCCAAAGGTTCGTGACAACCATGAGGCACAGGCCATACCTGGAACACGAGGCCCTTGCTGTACGAGGAGTCCAGGACGGGCTGCAGAGAGAAGTGGCTCAGGCGCAAGTAGCAGGTCCCACACTCGGCCACCTCCGAGAGGAGGCTGCTGATGCTCTCGGGAGACGCTCCTGACACATGGACGCCCCGCTTCACCACAAAGGCCTGAGCCACCTACACAGGGGCAGAGGACACAGGTCGCAGAGGCCAGGCACCCAGATGCCCAGTAAGGTGCCGTCTCCCTCCACCGCTGCACCCAACCCCACGCCACCTAGAGTGCCCACAGGACCCAAAAGCAAATGCTCAAAAGGCATACCCAGAACTCCTGCACCGAGGAATACAAACATACAAACCAAAATAAGGTATAAGTTTTCACTGACCACATGTTTGAAATGCCAAGTGTAGAAAAAAAACAGAGCACCTTCCACAGGACACAAGTACACAGACAGCCTCCTGGGCAGAAGCTATAAAACATGTTTGCCATGAGACCTGCTCATTCGACTCAGGGATGAATTAAAGGAAATAATGGAAGATGTACACACAGACTCATCAGAGCACATTCTCCACAACAGGTTTATAGCCAGAGAGTGGAAACCCCAACAGAGGGCTCGCCACAACCAAAATGTACGGGATGCAGCAAAAGCCCCGCCAGGAGGGAAAGTCACAGCTGCAAACACCTGCATTACTCATGAGAAACATACCAAACCCACAACGGCACTGTGCATACTCTGAAGAGGTTTTAAAAAGAGCTGTTAGGCCAAGCACGGCTATAATCCCAGCCCGCTGGGAGGCTGAGGCAGGAGCATCACTTGAGCCTAGGAGCCTGAGACAAGCCTGGGCAACACAGCGAGACCCCCATCCCTATAAAAATCGTACAGATTAGCAAGGCATGGTGGCTCATGCCTGTAATCCCAGGACTTGGGGAGCCAAGGCAGACAGATCACTTCAGGTCAGGAGTTCATAGCCAACCTGGCCAACACGGCAAAGCCCCGTCTCTACTAAAAATACAAAAATTAACCAGGCTTGGTGGTGTGTGCCTGTAGTCCCAGCTACTCCAGAGGCTGAGGTATGAGAAACACTTGAACACGGGAGGCCGGGGTTGCAATGAGCTGAGACTGCACCTTCCCACTCCAGCCTGGGCTACAGAGGGAGACTCCATCTCAAAATTTAAAAAAAAAACTAAAAATTAAAAAATTAGCCAGCCATGATGATGCACACAGGCTGGAGGATCGATTTGAGCCTCGGAGGCTGAGGTTGCAGTGAGTCATGTTCAAACCACTGCACTCCAGCCTGGGTGATCTTGTCTCCAAAAAAAAAGAGCAGTTAGGCCAGGCGCAGTGGCTCACACCTGTAATCCCAGCACTTTGGGAGGCTGGGCACGATGACCCACACTTGTAACCCCAGCACTTCGGGAGGCCGAGGCAAGTGAATCACCTGAGGTCAGGAGTTGGAGACCAGCCTGACCAACATGGTGAAACCCCATCACTCCTATAAACGAAAATTAGCCGTGCATGGTGGCGTGCGCCTGTAATCCTAACTACTCAGGAGGCTGAGGCAGGAGAATTGCTTGAACCCGGAAGGCAGAGGTTGCAGTGAGCTGAGATCACACCATTGCACTCCAGCCTGGGCGACAGAACAGGACTCCATTTCAAAAAAAAAAAGGCAGTCAGGCCGGAGGCGGTGGCTCATGCCTGTAATCCCAGCACTTTGGGAAGCGGAGGCAGGTGGCTCCTGCCTGTAATCCCGGCACTTTGGGAGGCGGAGGCAGGTGGCTCACGCCTGTAATCCCGGCACTTTGGGAGGCTGAGGTGGGTGGATCACGAGATCAAGAGATCAAGACCATCCTGATCAACTTGGTGAAACCCCATCTCTACTAAAAAAAAAAAAAAAAAAAAAAAAAGTAGCTGGGCATGGTGGCGCATGCCTGTGGTCCCAGCTACTCAGGAGGGTGAGGCAGGAGAATTGTTTGAACCCAGGAGGCGGAGGTTATGGTGAGCCGAGATCGCACCATTGCACTCCAGCCTGGGTTAACAAGAGCGAAACTCCGTCTCAAAAAAAAAAAAGAGAAAAAATTCAAATTAATAAAATCAGAAATGAAAGAAAGAGCTGGGCACGGTGGCTCACACCTGTACACCCAGCACTTTGGGAGGCTGAGGCAGGCAGATCACTTGAGCCCAGGAGTTCATACCAGCCTGGGCAATGCGGTAAGACCCATCTCTACAAACATTTTTAAAATTAGTCAGGGGTGCCAGGCACGGTGGCTCACGTCTGTAATCCCAGCACTTTGGGAGGCCAAGGTGGGCAGATCAGGAGTCCGACACCAGCCTGGGCAACATGGTGAAACCCCATCTCTACTAAAAATACAAAAATTAGCCAGGCATGGTGGCGTGCACCTGTAATCCCAGCTACTTGGGAGGCTGAGGCAGGAGAATCGCTTGAACTCAGGAGGCAGAGTTTGCAGTGAGCCGAGATAGCACCACTGCACTCCAGCCTGAGTGACAGAGCGAGACTCTGTCTTAAAAAACAAGAACAATTAGCTGGGTGTGGTGGCGTGTGCCTGTAGTCCCAGCTACACAGGAGGCTGAGGTGGGAGGACTAAGATTGAGCCCAGGAGATTGAGGCTGCTGTGAGCTGTGATGGCGCCACTGCACTCCAACCTGGGCAAAAGAGTAAGACCCTGTCTCAAAAAAAAAAAAAAAAAGAGTGAGGGTTGGTTCCACACAATAAGGCTATCCCCACGACAGACAAGATGAGCCCTGAGCATGGTGTTGAAAACAGGTGCCCTCGGCACTGGCCGCAGCTAAAGCTTGCTTGTGAGCTCTTTTCTGGGGCAGTCGCTGGCTGTGCTTCTCGTACACACTGAAGTCTAAGAATGGCCACCGTAGAACATTTAAGACAAAGGAAAAGGATAAGCACTTAAATGAAAAAGCTGCAGAACAAGACTTCATTTTTCTGAATATATTCATTTACATTTTTTTTTTTTTTTTGAGACAGTGTCGCTGTCGCCAGGCTGGAGTGTAGTGGCCGATGTCAGCTCACTGCAACCTCCACCTCCCGGGTTGAAGCGATTCTGCTGCCTCAGCTTCCTGAATAGCTGGGATTACAGGCGCCCACTACTACTCCCAGCTAGTTTTTGTATTTTTTTTTTTTTTTTTTTTTTTTCTGAGACGGAGTCTCACTCCATCACCAGGCGCCAGGCTGGAGTGCAGTGGCGCGACCTCGGCTCACTGCAACCTCCGCCGCCCGGGTTCAAGCAATTCTCCTGCCTCAGCCTCCCGAGTAGCTGGGACTACAGGCGCGTGCTACCATGCCCAGCTAATTTTTTTTGTATTTTTAGTAGAGACGGGCTTTCACCATCTTGGCCAGGCTGGTCTTGAGCTCCTGACCTCATGATCCACCCGCCTCAGCCTCCCAAAGTGCTGGGATTACAGGCGTGAGCCACCGCGTTCGCCCTTCATTTACTTCTTAAGTGTGCAGTAAGAGAGCTGGATAAACTGCAGCTGGTGCCAGAATCAGCAAGTCCCGGCCCCATCCCAGAGAGACACCGCATCCAGGGAGGAGAGCGGTGCACATCCCAATCTCGGGACGCTCTTGGCAGGCAGGTGCTCCTCCTGAGTGGTGGGAAGGCTCGGAATACACCTGACACTTCTCCAGGACGGAAGTGGAAATGTGGAGGAGGGACATTTTCTATTCCTTCACCAATGGCAATAAACATCTTATTGCTCTACAGCTTTTTAAAAGGACATTAATAAATTACACCTTTTAGAACCAAAATGGGATGACTCTGGCTGTCATCACTGGTGGCCCTCGGAGTTGGCCTTCCCTGCCACTCCCCACTCCCTGCGAGGCTTGTTCTCCCCCGTCCAGGGCTGGGCAGTGCCTGGTAGAGGGCAGGCCAGCCCCACGCTGCTGTGACGGGGAGGGAGCACTTCTCACCTGGCAGAGGGAAAACGTGGCAGACACAACTCCAATCAAGACGTTCAGCACATCCTTCACCAGCTCGCACTCGTTCACCAGCACGGGTTGTGGGGCCTGCAGGACGCCCCCGACAAGCAGCTGTAGTTCCCTGTGGCGAAGCCTGCAGAACTTGTCGAAAGCCTCCCTTCCCGCCTCTGTCAGGTAAGGCTCCTCTCTGTGACCAGGCGGGCTGAGAGGGGCCAGAAGAGAGGCCATGAGCAGACGTGCCACCTGCACCTCAGCACTGGGGTGCTTTCTCTCAGAAATGGACATGAACAGAAGAATGGAAGTTATTCAAAACAATAAACTCTAAGAAGCACAACCAGATATGAATGCCACTAACCACCCAGCCTTTTGTGGATAATGCTGCTGTGAGTACAGGCACAATCTATTCTCAGGACAACTGGTGTGGAAATGTGTCCAGGGTACCTGCCTGGGGTCCTGGGCGTGGCCAGGGGTATCCGACTGGCCCAGCCCTGGAAGAGCACCCCAGGCCATGCCAGTGGCCCTCAGGATGGTGACTCACTCATAATATATTCTGTCAGAAACAAAACCAGCTTTGTACACCCTTGTCCACAGGAGCATCCACACCCCGTCCACGGCAACATCCATGCTCCTGTTCGTGGCAGCATCATCCACAATAGCCAGAGGGAGAGGAGCCCGAGCACCCAACGGAGGAGGAGGATAAATACAGGCAGTCCGTGCAGACCCTGGCCCATCATTCAGCCTTAAAAAGGAAGGCAGTTCAGACACACGCTCCACGGGGATTGCGCTCAAGGACGCCATGAGGAGTGAAATGAGCCATCACAAAACACTGCGCAACTCCACTCACATGAGGGCCCTACAGTGGCCAAAATCCTAGAGACAGAAAGTGGAGTGAACGGGGAGCTGTTTAAAGGGTTCAGAGTTATCTGCAGATTTACTGTGTGGCAGTGAAAATACACACAGCATTACAGAGCTGAACAACTGGTTAAGACAGTAAAAACATTATATAAATTTTACTAACCCACCTCGGAAAAACCACAAGAGATGGATACAGAAAAAAACTTCACAAATTTTTAAAACAGGGGAGGTAGGCTGATACAGGCAGCCCTGCGCACATGCAACTCTGAGGAATTTGCCTTCTACTGGTGCTATGAGGCTGCAAAACCATGTGTACTGGCACTGCACTGCACACACTCATGCTCCCTGCACACACTTACACTCCCTGCACACTCGCACTCACACCCTGCAAACGCTCGCACACCCTGCGTACACTCACACTCCCTGCACACTTGCACACCCTGCACTCTG
>PVKV010030879.1:0-21721 GCA_004027835.1 Alouatta palliata
TGAAACCCCGTCTCTACTAAAAATACAAAAATTAGCTGGGCATGGTGGCACGTGCCTGTAGTCCCAGCTACTCGGGAGGCTGAGGCAGGAGAATTGCTTGAACCCAGGAGGCAGAGGTTGCGGTGAGCCGAGATCGCGCCATTGCACTCCAGCCTGGGTAACAAGAGCGAAATTCCGTCTCAAAAAAAAAAAAAAAAAAAGAAACATGCCATAGAGAAGAGACAGGTTGTAAGTATATAACAGGTACTAAGCTATGTAAAAAATGGCTGTAGGTAGTTAATTGAGGACTGGCAACACAGGCTTTTTCATATTATTGAATGAAATTATTGAAATACATATATGAAGAGTTTTTCTTGATTATAACAACTGAAAACTGAAACCTGGAACATTTTAAGTGGTATGTGTTTAATAAACATTCTTCATTTTTAAATTTCCCATACCGGTATTTAGAACCCTTTTAACGAAAAAGTTCTTAAAGCATAGTTTATATTGGGGGGAAATTGCTCCTTTGGGAAGTTCTATAAGTGGAAGCACTTTGAGGATGGTTTTTAAACAGTTGTACTGTATGGTTGGCAGATAGGCATATTTCTTTATTAGGCTATTAGTGGTTTCACAGAGGAGAACAAATATGTGGTTGGGTAACAGCTGCCTTTGAAGTAGTATTCCCAGTTCTCAATTTATATTTACAATTATGTTTTTAATAGGACTTGATACTTTAATTTTCTTTTAATACCTACCTTTTGATTGCATGTATCACAGAAGTTTGTGTGATATTTTACTGACTTAAAGGTGTGTGTTGGTACGTTCTTGGAGGTATGTTGTAAATCTTCATTAAACTTAGTGGAAGTTGTGAGTAACGCACACATTTAATGACTAGGTGTTGCATACTGGTGATTGTGTTGATTGCACTGTAGCTTTGCATGGTGCATTGCTTCCCAGAGTAGTACCACAGGCAGGACCTAGATCTTGGAAAATACTAACTTTATCAGAATCAGTTCTTGATGTGACACCGACTTTATTTAAGTCAAGGTAGGTTTTAGGCAGGAATTGAAGCTATAAGCAGCCTGCTGTAGATGAGTATTTTTGTGTTGCTTCAACTGTCATAGTTTCTAAAGCTTAAGAAACAGCTAGTTCATGACCTTTGTAGCATCATTATGTGAGAATTCATAGAGGGTGTGATAATGAGGGGCTTTTATTCATGCTGTTAATCTGGCTTTAGACAAGTGTGACTAGAGCGTATTTTTGTTTGTTTTAAGAGATGGAGTCTCGCTGTGTTGCCCAGGCTGGAGTGTAGTGGCTGTTGACAGACGAAATGGTAGCACAGGGAAGCCTTGAACTGGGCTCAAGAAATCCTCCAGCCCCAGCCTCTAGAGTAGCTGGGACTACAGGCAGGTTCTACTGCGCCTGTCTTAGAGCATGTATTAAGAGTTGAGTAGCTGTAGATGGAGTTAAGTGGTAAGATAGGGTTTTACTGGACAGTTGGAATACTAAGCTCTTATGTTGATTTTTATACATTCTTTAACACATTATGCCATATTAGACTTGTTTTTAACTGAGAGTTTGGTCCAAAGAGAGAAAATTGGGTAAAAAGCAAATCTTGAGTTGGCTCACTATTTGCCGTCTTCTGACTTAGAACTCTTAGGTTACAGTTATGCTTTTTTAACTCTATACTTTCCTGGGCCACTTCCTTTCAGGATATCAAGTACTTCATTGAAAGAAACAATCCATGCAAGGCTGAAGAGAACAAAGCAGCAGCATGTTGTGATGAGGAGGTAGCTGATGGCAAAGTAGATGCATAATGAGATGGTCTAGGATTGGAAAATATCTTATCATTTATAGCTTACACAACCTTTGGAGAATTGCTTTGACATTTTGTCTGCAATTATATGTGCAGCAGTTGCTGGAACATAAAAACCTCAATTGGCATTTGTTCTGAGAGGTTATTTGAGAGTGAGTGACTTATTTTGGTAACCTAAAATCTGAAATAGGATTTAGAGGCAGCTGACTCAGTATCCTTCTAATGGGCTTTTTTGCCTTTTCATTTTCATTTTTTTTCTTGCTTTCCCTTTTTTTCTTACTTTTAATTTGAGACAGGATCTCACTGTCATCCAGGCTGGAGTGCAGTGGTGTGATCATGCCTTATTGCAGCCTCAAGTGATTCTCCCCCCTCAGCCTCCTGAGTAGCTATAACCATAGGTGCGCACCACCACACATGTCTGATTTTTGTACCTTTTGTAGAGACGAGGTCTTGTGAAGTTGCCCAGGCTGGTCTTGAATTTCTGGCCTCAAGTGATCCTCCCGCTTCAGCCTCCCAAAGTGTTGGGATTACAGGTGTGAGCCACTGTTGTGTGGCCTTACTTTCTCTTAATATAAGTTAAGGTAATTACCAGAAGAGTTACATAAACTTAAAAGAGCCATTGTTAGGGGTTGTAGGAATTTCAGTTTCAGATTTTTTTTTGAGATGGAGTCTTGCATTGTCTGCCAGGCTGGAGTGCAGTGGCACAATCTCAGCTCACTGCAATCTCCGCCTCATGGGTTCAAGCCATTCTCTTGCCTCAGTCTTCCTAGTAGCTGGCATTACAGGCACCTGCCACTATGGCCAACTATGTTTTTTGTAGTTTTAGCAGAGCTTCACTATGTTGGCCAGGCTGGTCTTGAACTCCTGACCTCGTGATCCAACCGCTTCGGCCTCCCAAAGTGCTGGGATTACAGACGTGAACCACTGTGCCTGGCCAGATTTTTTTTCGAAGATGGGCTTGTTCTGTCCCCCAGGTTGGAGTGTAATGGCATGATCTTGGCTCACTGCAACCTCTGCCTCCCACCTTCAAGCAATTCTCCTGCCTCAGCCTCCCATTTAGCTGGGATTACAGGCGCCCGCCACGCCCGGCTAATGTTTATATTTTTAGTAGAGACGAGGTTTCGCCATGTTGTTCAGGCTGGTCTCAAGCTCCTAACAGGTGATCCACCCTTTTTGGGCTCCCAAAGTGCTGGGATTTCAGGTGTGAGCCATGGTGCTGATTTTTAAAATTAATTTGACTAGTCAATTAATTTTGAGTTAATACTGTCAGAATACATTTTCTGAGATGTATACCTTAGGTTTCAGTCAGTGCTGTCCAACAAAAGTATAATATGAACCACATGTAATTAAAAATTTTGTAGTACTCTCATATTAAAAAAAAAATGGTGGGAAAAAAGTAAAAACTGAATGTGGTGGTGAGCGCCTGTAGTCCCAGCTACTCAGGAGGCCAAGGCTAGAGGATTCCTTAAACCCAGAAGCTTCAGACCAGCCAAAGCAACATAGTGAGACCATCATCTCCAAAAAATAAATAATAAAAAGGAAAGCCACATTTCTCTCTTCTTTTTTTGAGATGGAGTCTCACTCTTGCCCAGGCTGGAGTGCAGTGGCACAGACTTGGCTCACTGAAACCTCTGCCTCCTGGGTTCAATGGATTCTCCTGCCTCAGCCTTCAGAGTAGCTGGGATTACAGGCACCTGCCACCACGTCTGGCCTTTTTTTTTTTTTTTGAGATGGAATTTTGCTCTTGTTGCCCAGGCTGGAATGCAATAGCACTATCTCTGCTCACCGCAACCTCTGCCTCTCGGGTTCAAGCAGTTCTCCTGCCTCAGCCTCCCAAGTAGCTAGAATTTACAGGCATGTGCCATCATACCTGGCTAATGTTGTGTTTTTTTAGTAGAGACTGGGTTTCTTCATATTGGTCAGGCTGGTCTCCAGCTCCCAACCTCAGGTAATCTGCCTGCCTTGGCCTCCCAATGTGCTGGGATTACAGGTGTGAGCCACCTCACCCAGCCTAATTTTTGTATTTTTTTTTTCTTTTTAATTTTTGTATTTTTAATAGAGATGGGATTTCACCATGTTGGCCATACTGATCTCAAATTCCTGCCATTAACTGATCCGCCCACTTCTGCCTCCCAAAGTGCTGGGATTATGGGGGTGAGCCACCATACCTTGCCACATTTTTCTCATTTTAAGACCAAGGCTGACATCTGGTGTCCCATGCTGGTAATCCCAGTACTTTGGGAGGCTGAGGCAGGTGGATTGCTTGAGCTCAGGAATCTGAGACTAGCCTGGACAACATTGTGAATAAAACCCTGTTTCTATTAAAAATAGAAAAATTGGCCGGGCATAGTGGCTCACGCCTGTAATCGAAGCACTTTGGAGGCCAAGGCGGGCGGATCACCTGAGGTCGGGAGTTCAAGACCAGCCTGACCAACATGGTGAAACCCCGTCTTAAAAAAAAAAAAAAAAAAAAAAGGAAAAATTAGCTGGGTATGGTGGCATTTGCCTGTGGTCCCAATTACTTGGGAAACTGAGGTGGGAGGATCACCTGAGTCCAGGAGGCAGAAGTTGCTGTGAACCGAGATGGGGCCATTACATTCCAGCTTGGGTGACAGAGCAAGACCCTGCCTTGAAAAAAAAAAAAAAAAGAAGACCAAGGCTGGAGGAGTAGACCCTATGCGTGACATGCCTTTCTAGTGGCACAGAGAAAGAACTAGAAGAGGCTGGGTGCGGTGGCTCAACGCTTGTTATTCGAGCACTTTGGGAGGCCGAGTCGGGTGGATCATGAGGTCAGGAGATCAAGACCATCCTGACCAACGTGTTAAACCTCGTCTCTACTAAAATACAAAAAAAAAAAAATTAGCTGGGCATGGTGGCGCTCGCTTGTAGTCCCAGCTACTAAGGAGGCTGAGGCAGGAGATTCACTTCAACTTGGGAGGCAGAGGTTGCAGTGAGCCAAGATTGCGCCACTGCACTCCAGCCTGGCGACAGAGCGAGACTCCGTCTAAAAAAAAAGAAAAGAAAGAGCTAAAAGAAGACGTCATGAGGTTTTAAGCCTCTTTCCGGAAGTGACATATATTACATCTGCTCACATGTGTTGGCTGAAACAAGTCACGTGGTGAAGCTTAATGTTAATGGGGAGGAGAGGTACATTCCTCTTCAGGGACCTTGCAAACAAGCCACATGGCAGTGGGTGGAGATGTAAAATCCTCTTATGGAAAGGAGGTGAATAGTTAGAAACTAATACAATCTATCACATTTGAAGGTTCAAGGAATGTTTTCTGGGAAAAGTTATTTTTGAGATCTAAAGGATAATTAGAATTTGGTTAGATGAATAATAGAGGACTGTATATTCTTGGCAGAGAAGGTGTGGTGAGTTTGTGATTGTGTGAGTTTGAAGGTTCTTGATTTTTTTGTTTGTTTGTTTTGAGACAGATTCTCACTCTGTCACCCAGGCTGGAGTTTAGTGATGGTATCTCGGCTCACTGCAACTTGTTCAAGCACTTCTCCTGCCTTAGCTTGTCGAGTAGCTAGGATTAGAGGTGGCCACCACGACGCCTGGCTAATTTTCGTATTTTTAGTAGAGACGGGGGTTTCACCATATTGGCCAGACTGGCCTCAAACTCCTGATCTCAAGTGATTTGGCCTCCGAAAGTGCTGGGATTACAGGCGTGAGTCACTGCTCCTGGCTGAAGGTTTTTGATTTTTAAAAAGTAAAGTTTCACACTGGCTAGAGTGGAGAAGTGGGATTGGGGATGAGTTGCCTAGTAAGTAGTGAGAGATACCAAAAAGGACGGCATCACACCAGCACTTGTGAGGTGGGCTGAGGAGTTTCCTCTGGGCTTTAAATTTAGTGGAGGCTTTTGAAAAATTTGAATATGAAAGGAAACAGGCTTTTAGGTTTAGAAAAGCCTGTGGCTGCCTTGTTTCTATATTTTTGTTTTTGAGACAGGGTCTCATTCTGTTCTCTAGGCTGGAGTGTAGTGATACGATCTCAACTCACCACAACCTCTGCTTGCCAGGTTTGAGTAATTCTCCTGCCTTAGCCTTCTGTGTAGCTGGGATTACAGGCGCATACCTCCACAGCTGGCTAATTTTTTTGTAATTTTAGTAGAGACAGGATTTCACCATGTCGGCCATGCTGGTCTTGAACTCCTGGCCTCAAGTGATCTGCCTGCCTCAGACTCACAAAGTGTTGGGATTACGGAGGTGAGCCACTGCACCTGGCTTGCAGTATTGAGAGTAGATCTCCAGTCTGGAGACTAGCAGCATCTTGACAGTGACATGGCTATTAAAATAGTCTAGGTAAGTGACTGGGTTCGATGGCTCATGCCTGTAATCCCAGCACTTTGGAAGGTTGAGGCAGGTGAATCACCTGAAGTCAGGAGTTTGAGACCAGCCTGGCCAACATGGTGAAATCCTGTCTCTACTAAAAACACAAAAGTTAGCGGGGCTTGGTGGCGCACGCCTGTAATCCCAGCTACTTGGGAGGCTCAGGTAGGAGAATTCGATTGAACGTTGAGGGCAGAGATTGCGGTGAGCTGAAATTGTGCCACTGCACTCCATCCTGGGCAACAGAGTGAGACCCTGTTTCGGAAAAAAAAAAGTCTTCGCAATAGATAATGGTGGTTTGGATAAACTTACTAGCCCTTGAGGTGGAGAAAAAGCACAATGGATAGATTTCAGAGACAAATTATTTTATTTTGTTTTTTTTGGACAGAGTCCTGCTCTGTTGCCCAGGCTGGATTGCAGTGGTTCGATCTCAGCTGCCCGCAGCACCTGCCTCAGTCTCCCAAGCAGTTGGGATTATGGATGCACACCGCCACACAGGCTGATGACTGTATTTTTAGTACAAATGAGGTTTCACTGTGTTGGCCAGGCTGCTGTGGAACTCCTGACCTCAGGTGTTCTGCCTGCCTTGGCCTCCAAAAGTGGTGGGATTATAGGCATGAGCCACCGTGCCCGGCCAATGATGTGGATTTGACAAGATTTGGTGATTGATTGGAAGAGTCAAGGATAATGTTCGGTTTTCTATTGGATTATAGTATTGTTCTCTGAAATAGAGAACCCTGGAAGAGGAACAGGTGTTTATTTCTTTACTTGTATCGGGGGCAGGGTCGGGGGAGTTGTGTGTGAAGGGAGGGAAAGTGTTCCCTTTGGACGATCTTTTTTTTTTTAAGACAGTCTCCCTCTGTTGCCCAGTCTGGAGTGCAGTGGCACCATCTCAGCTCACTCCAACCTCCGCCTCCTGGGCTCAAGTGATCTCCCACTTCAGATCCCTGAGTTGCTGGGACCATAGGGCTGTGCCACCACTTCCAGCTAATTTTTTAATTTTTTGGGTTTTTTTTTTTCTTTTTTTTTGTAGAGATGGGGTTTTGCTATGTTGCCCAGGCTGGTCTCAAACTCCTGGGCTTGAGTGGTTCTCTTGCCTGGGCCTCCTAAACTGCTGGGATTACAGCCGTGAGCCATCATGCCCAGTCCCTACTTTTTTATTTTTTTGAGACAGAGTTTCACTCTTGTTGCCCAGGCTGGAGTGCAATATTGGGATCTCCGCTCACTGCAATCTCTGCCTCCTAGGTTCAAGCAATTCTCCTGCCTCAGCCTCCTGAGTAGCTGGGATTACTGGCGCATGCTATCACGCCCGGCTAATTTTTAGTAGAAATGGGGTTTTACCATGTTGGCCAGGCTGGTCTCGAATTCCTCACCTCTTGCCTTGGTCTCCCGAAGTGGTGGGATTACAGGCGTGAGCCACTGTGCTTGGCCGACCCCTACTTTTTAAAGTAACAGCTCTAGGTTGAACATCCCAAATCCACAAATTAGAAATGCTCTAAAATTTGAAGGTTTTTGAGCCTCAGGATGATCCCCAGAATGCTCCAGTGAGCGTTTAGGATTTTGGGTTTTTGGGCTTGGGACGCTGAACTAGTAAGTGTGATGTGTGTACTCCAAAATCTGACGGATGTCTGCAATTCAGACTCCTGCTGGTTCTAAGCACTTTGGATAAGGAATCCTCAGCCTGTAGAAAGAATATTCCAAAATCTGACAGAAGTCTGCAATTCAGACTCCTGCTGGTTCTAAGCACTTTGGATAAGGAATCCTCAGCCTGTAATAAGAATGCTCCAAAATCTGACGGAAGTCTGCAATTCAGATCCTGCTGGTTCTAAGCATTTTGGATAAGGAATCCTCAGCCTGTAATAAGAAAAACTTACTGTTCTCTCTTTAAGAGAACAGTATTTGTTGGCTGGCAGTGGGTCACGCCTATAATCCCAGCACTTTGGGAGGCTGAGGCAGGTGGATCACAAGGTCAGGAGTTTGATACCAGCCTGGCCAACGTGGTGAAACTATCTCCACTAAAAATATAAAAATTAGCCAGGCCTGGTGGCACACGCGTGTAGTCGAAGCCACTCGGGAGGCTGAGGCAGGAGAATTGCTTGAACCCGGGAGGCAGAAATTGCAACGAGCCAAGATGGCACCACTGCACTACAGCCTAGGTGACAGAGCACGACTTCGTCTCCAAAAAAAAAAAAAAAAAAAAAAGACATATTTGGTAATGTAGTTTCTCTTACACTCTCTCTGATGACACAGTGAGTTTTTTTTTTTGTTTTTTTTTTTGTTTTTTTGTTTTTTTTGTTTTTTTTTTTTAATCGTTTTTTGTAAAGATAGTCTCGCTATATTGTTCAGGCTGATCTTGAACTCCTGGGCTCAAGGGATCCTCCCACCTTGTCATCCCAAATGATGGGTTATAGGCCTGAGCCACTGTGCCTGCTGGAGCTTCTTAAATATGGATAAATAATGTGTTAGAATGTTATCAAGCTTTTTGAAAGTTTAAGTAAGTCCACTTACTGATTCCTTCTCTATCCTTATTTTACTACCCATTCCCTCCACTCCCCTAGTGTAGCAGACAAAGCCATCTTGTGATAATGCCCTGTGGAAGCCATGCTGTTGCTCTTCTCTGGGTACAGTCTTGAAAATTTTTCTGTGATTGGATTTGCATAGCTGTATATGGAAGTCTGACTCAGGTTTTTACTCATACTACATATTTTGTTTAATCACTTAGATATTAGCATCACCCCTGCTAAGGAAATGGATTTATTACTTCAATTTTAGCAGATCTGGAGAAAGATCCACAATGAGTAAAGATGCTTATACTATTGGATTACTATTTTGGATTACCTGTGGTTTGTTCTTGTTTGCCTTTTTGCTAATTAAAACCCTGGAAAACCAAGCATCTGTATTCATTAAACACGAAGTCAGGCGCAGTGGTTCACACCTGGAATCCCAGCAGTTTGGGAGATTGAGACAGGAGAACTGCTTGAGCCTAGGAGATCAAGACCAACCTGGGCAACTTGGAGAGAACCCAACTCTGCGAAAGTTAAAAAATTTAGCTGGGCATGGTGGTGTGCACCTGTAGTCCCAGCTACTCAGGAGGCTGAGGCTCAGGATTGCTTGATCCCAGGAGGTCAAGGCTACAGTGAGCCATGATCCCACCACTACACTTAAGCCTGGGTGACACAGTGAGACCCTGTGTCAAAAATAAATAAATAGATAAAAATGAGCTAGGTGCTGCGGTGTGAGCCTGTACTCCCGGCTATTCAGGAGACTAAGGCAGGAGGATCTGTTGAGCCCAGGAAATCAGGCCAGCCTGGACAACATAACAAGGCCTTGTCTCTAAAAACAAAAATTAGAATATTTGTTTAGCTGTTAGGTAGTATTATAGAGGAAGCGGTTTAAATACTTTTATTTCAACCACTATAAAACAGGTCACTTGGAATATACAGGTATTGTTTGCTAACTTACTACTTAAGTCAGTTGATTTTCTTACATAGCATCTGTTGCTTAGCATAAAAGTAAATTAGTTACTTGCCGTTTGAATTTGAAAGTGACCAGCTGATGGTGAATTCCTGTTGGTTTTATGTGGAAAATTAGTTGCTGTATTTATGCTACCAACTCGATGTTTTCTTTCCCTCATCTCCCTCACGAAGACTTTAAGTGGCTAGTAAATGGTCTTCTGAATGTAAGTTTTATTGGAGATATCACAGAGGCTGGATGACTATTGTATCAGAAGTACTTTTCGGAATAGTTTTTTTTTTTGAGATGTCATCTCGCTCTGTTGCCCAGGCTGGAGTGCAGTGGTGCGATCTTGGGTCACTACAACCTTTGCCTCCTGGGTTCGAGTGATTCTCTGGCCTCAGCCTCCCAAGTAGCTGGGACTACAGATCTCAATCTCCTGACCTTATGATCCACCCACCTTAGCCTCCCAAAGTGCTGAGATTACAGGCGCAGATTACTGCGCCCAGCCACTTTTTTTTTTTTTTGAGATGAAGTCTTACTCTTGTCGCCCAGGCTGCAGTGCAGTGACGCGATCTTGGCTCACTGCAACCTCCTCCTCCTGGGTTCAAGGGATTCTCCTGTGTCAGCCTCTCGAGTAGTTGAGATTATAGGCGCCTGCCATCACATCCAGGTAATTTTTGTATTTTTAGTAGAGATGGGTTTTACCATGTGGGCCAGACTAGTCTCAAACTCCTGACCTCGCCCCCCTCAGCCTCCCAGAGTGCTGGGATTCCAAGTGTGAGCCACCACGCCTCGCCGTTTTGGAATACTTCCATGTTTTATGAAATTTATTTTTTAAACCAAGGGTATCCAATCTTTTGGCCACAGTGGAAAAAGTATTATCTCAGGCCACACATACAATACACTAACACTAACAATAGTTGATTTGCTAAAAATCACCACACAAAACTCATGAAATTTTTTTTTTTTTGAGACGGAGTTTCACTCTTGTCTGCTCTAGGCTGGAGTGCAGTGGCATGATCTCAGCTCATTGCAACCTCCACCTCCCTGGTTCAAGTGATCCTCCTGCCTCAGCCTCCCGAGTAGCTAGGATTACAGGCACATGCCACCACACTCGGCTAATTTTTGTATTATTAGTAGAGACGAGGTTTCACCACGTTGCCCAGGCTAGTGTTGAACTCCTGACGTCATGTGATCCACCTGCCTCGGCCTCCCAAAGTGCTGGAATTACAGGCGTGAGCCACCATGCCCGGCCAACTCATAATGTTTTAAGAAAGTTTATGAATTTGTGTTGGGCTGTATTCAAAACCGTCCTGGGCCGCAGGTTGGACAAGCTTGTAAACACTGAGAAGGAACAGATGTTTCCAGAGTGGGCTGGAGGGCTGTGGGTAAGTGGATCATTAACATATGCTCAAGGTTATTCCAAACTGCCTGTGAGACTGTGGCCTAGTCATCTCACCTTACTGTAGACCGGTTTTTTTTTTTTTTTTTTTAATGGAGGTACAATGGACTGATTCTTAAACTTGCGGACTGTCTTGAGTTTTCTAAAAATTTCACTTACCTTACATTGTTATTTCTTATGACTTGTGTTTTAATTTATCTTTACTTTTCCTTATGAAGTTTTAGTACAGTGTTAAGTCTTGTGTAATGAAACTTTGGTGAATTGAGGAAATCACATTTGTACTAAAATACTAATTTTTTTTTGTAAAACATGAAAAACCATTCTTATTTTTAATTTTTATTTTTTTGTAGAGGCGAGGTCTCACCATGTTGTCAAGGCTGGTCTCGAACTTCTGGTCTCAAATGATTTTCCCACCTTGGCCTCCCAAAATGCTATTAGAGACGTGATCATCCAGTCTGTAAATCCCATGCAGTGCGCCCAGCCCATGATGATCCATTCTCATTATACCTTAGTATAATGGGCCCTGATTCCGCTTGAAGACCCCGATTCCATTTTTATATTCTCATGCTACACATTTTAAAAAGGATACTGCAGATTTTTTTCTATATATAAGTATCTTACGGGTATGGGTTAGTTGCTTCTGTTGCTTGCATATTGTTTGCCTGAACTAGTGCCAACAGAGAGTATGAAGCCCGCTTAGAAAGGTACAGTGAGCGCATTTGGACGTGCAAGAGTACTGGAAGCAGTCAGCTAACACACAAGGAAGCCTGGGAGGAAGAACAGGAAGTTGCTGAGCTGTAAGTAATAGAAGCATTGCCTTTGGCACCATCTTCACATTGTTAGGGAAGGAGGGAATATTAACTCTAAAGCAGCGTTTGTATTTAAATTTGTAGGGCACAAATTGGAATATATTACATTAGTGTACTGTATGGGTTTCTGGGTTCCTTTGCCTAATGACAGTTTGTTAGTAGCAACGTGTGGAATATTTATTTAGTTATATATGTACTTATTTAGGTATTTACCAGGCCTTTGAGTATTTCTGCTCCATTCTTTCACCTTGTAAGTACGCTGGAAATATGAACGACATATTTTTGAGGTGGAGTCTTGCTCTGTTGCCTAGGCTGGAGTGCAATGGCACGATTTTGGCTCACTGCAACCTCTGCCTCCTGGGTTCAAGCAGTTCTCATGCCTCAGCATCCCAAGTAGCTGGGAGGCCAAGGCGGGCGGATCACAAGGTCAGGAGATCGAGACCATCCTGGCCAACATGGTGAAACCCTGTCTCTACTAAAAATATTAAAAAATTAGCTGGGTGTGGTGGCGCATGCCTGTAGTCCCAGCTACTTGGGAGCCTGAGGCAGGAGAATTGCTTGAACCCAGGAGACGGAGGTTGCAGTGAGCCAAGATCGCGCCATTGCACTACAGCCTGGGCTACAGTGTGACTCTGTCTCAAAAAAAAAAAAAGAGATGGTACCTGTAGTGTTGCATGCAGTTGACCCTAGCTCCCTGAGAGGCTGAGGTAGAATGAGCATTTGAGCCCAGGAGGTGGAGGCTAGTGAGCTATGATTATATCACTGCACTCCAGCCTTGGTGACAAAGCGAGAAATGTTTGAAATATTTGGAAAAGAAAGGAAGAAATGTTTGAATTGACTTGAATTAAATCTCTGGATAAGTTTTTCTGTGTTTTCTTGATAACTAATAACATTTATTTAGTTTGAAGGAGGAATTTCCTGCCTGGTATGAAAAGCTTGTTCTCGAAATGGTTCACCATAACACAGCCTCCTTAGAGAAGTTAGTGGATACTGCTTGGTTGGAGATCATGACCAAATACGCTGTGGGAGAAGAGTGTGACTTTGAGGTGAGTGCCTGTTTGTTTCTAATTTGACTTACCATCAGAATTAGAGCTCCCAACGTAGATTACAGAACACATTTCTGTGTATATAAAATTGTGTTATATTTGTTATCAAGTATTAACACTTGATGTTAATACGTGTGTGTGTGTGTGTGTGTGTGTGTGTGTGTGTGTGTGTGTGTGTGTGTAGGCGGAGTCTTGCTCTGTCGCCCAGGCTGGAATGCAGTATGCCGTCTTGGCTCATTGCAACCTTGGCCTTTTGGGTTCAAGTGATTCTCCCACCTCAGCCTTCTGAGTAACTGAGACTATAGGCACCTGTCACCATGCTCAGGTAATTTTTGTATTTTTGGTAGCAGCGAGGTTTCATCATGTTGGTCACGCTGGTCTTGAACTCCTGACTTCAGATGATCCACCCACCTTGACCTCCCAAAGTGCTGGGATGATAGGTGTGAGCCACAGTGCCCAGCCTAATACTTGATATTAGTAGTAAATATAAAGTATCCTAAGGACTAATTTTATTTTTATTTATTTGTTTGTTTAGAGACAGGGTCTTGTTCTGTCACACAATCTGGAGTGCAGTGGTGCAGTCATAGTTCACTGTAGCCTTGGACGGCTTAGCTTAAGCCATCCTCCCACCTCAGCCTTTGGAGTAGCTGGGACTGCAGGCATATGCAGTCTCCTGGCCTTGAACCAAATTTTAGAACCACATTCATCACTGCGAGTGTTTTAGTATTGTAATAATTGCTACACTTTGTTGTACTAGTGAGTGCATCCTCCTCGCTTTTTCTTTTTCATCCTTTTTTGATAATGCTGTTTTGCCTTTTTGGTTTTGATTTTTCTTTTTCTTTTTTTGGAGACAGGGTCTTACTCTGTTACCCATGCTGGAATAGTGCAGTGACGTGTTCTCAGCTCACTGCACCCTCCACCTCCTGGGCTCAAGCAATCCTCCCATGTCATCCTTGGTGTAGCTGGGACCACAAGTGTGTACCACCATGCCTAGCTAATTTTTTTTTAGGTGGAGTTTTGCTCTTATTGCGCAGGCTGGAGTGCAATGGCATGATCTTGGCTCACTGCAACCTCTGTCTCCCAGGTTCAAGTGATTCTCCTGCCTCACCTCTCCCGAGTAGCTGGGATTACAGGCGTCCGTCACCATGCCTGGCTAATTTTGTATTTTTAGTAGAGATGGGGTTTCTCCATGTTGGTCAGGCTGATCTCGAACTCCTGACCTTAAGTAATCTGCCCACCTCGGCCTCCCAAAGTGCTGAGATTATAGGCGTGAGCTACCATGTCCGGTCATGCCTGGCTAATTTTTTGTATATTTTATAGAGACTGGATTTCACGATGTTGCCCTGGCTGGTCTCTAACTCCTGAGCTATTCTCCCACCTTGGCCTCCAAAAGTGCTGAGATTACAGGCATTAGCCACTGTGCTCCGCCCATGCAGTGGCCATGCCTGTCTTCTCCATATCATTCCAGTTTCATTTTATGTGCTGGCAAAGTGAGCACACGATTCTTAATATGTTTAAAAGACGTTCAGACGTGTTTAATCCAAGTCCTCACTATAATGAGAGTTGGCTTTTTTCTTTTTCTACTTAGATTTGTTTTTTAATTATCCAGTCAAAATAGCTAAAGCATAACTATTACAAAAGTGATACCTAATACTAAAGCAATCCCTGTGTAATCTTGTGAAAGCTGAAAGTAAGATTCAGGAGAAAGAAGTGAACAGTTGTTAATTAACATCTATCTGTATGTACTTGACGCTGGGCTAATTTCTTTACATAATGTCTTGCCGAATTTGCACAAAAATCTTGGGGTGGTAGACAGCCTTATATATCTGAATGGTATGTCATGGTTGATACATATTAGTTAAGAGTGCTTTCAGCCATATGTAGTGAAATTCTAATAGTGGCCCTTAGTTCTCAACCTTTAGCGTAATACTTAGCTACTGAAAATGCATTCTTTTGGCTGGGCGTGGTGGCTCACACCTGTAATGCCAGCACTTAGGGAGGCCAAGGTGGGCAGGTCACCTAAGGTCAGGAGTTCGAGACCAGCCTGGCCAACATGGCGAAACCCTGTCTCTACAAAAAATACAAAATTTAGCTGAGTGTGGTGGCGAATGCCTGTAGACCCAGCTACTCGGGAGGCTGAGGTGGAGGAATTGCTTGAACCGTCTTCAGCCCATTCCTGGAGAGTTCAGAAGGTCTAGGACAGGACCTAACGTTTTTCAGCTCTAACATTGCAGGGTACTGGTGGTGCAGTCACGTGAGGTACAGCACTTTTAGTAACACTGGCTTAAACAAAAAGGACACGTAGTTATCTCACGTGGTGAGTCTTAGATGTAGATAGTTCCTATAGAGGTTGAATATTGTCGAGGACCTAGACTTTGTCTTTCTCTTCTGTTCTTCTCAGTATGTTGAGTTCTGGCCCTTAGCTTTGTTGCCTCTTGGTTGTGAAATTGTGACTGTCTTCGGAGTGAGGGAATACTTACCAAAGCAGGCTAAGAAAATCTTTCCAGAAGCATATCTGGAAAAATATTTCTAAAAGCATAAAATAGAAAGCTCCACCCTTGATCTTTACATGTTACTGGCTAGACCTTGGCTTACGTAACCACCCAGAGCTGCAGTGGGGGCTGAGGAAGAGTATCTTCCTTTGTGTTTAAATCTCAAAAGAGACAGGCTGGCAAGAGAGAAGAAGGAGGGAATAGCTTGGTAGCCAGCTGAGCAGCAGTTTGTGCTGTAATAGCCAGTACATGATGGGACCAAGATTCACACCTCTCTCTCTGGTTTCAAAGTTCTTGTTCTTTCTTTGTTGAAGTAATTTACTTTGACTCCTTTGTATCCCCTAGCTAGTTCTTTTTTATTTGTCGTGTCTGACAGTAGGATTTTGTTTATTTGTGTTTTTTTTATTTTTTGAGATGAAGTTTTGCTCTTATTGCCCAGACTGGAGTGCAATGGAGCCATCTCAGCTCCCTGCAATCTCCCACTCCTGGGTTCAGGCCATTCTCCTGCCTTAGCCTCCCCAGTAGCTGAGATTACAGGCGCCTGCCACCGCATCCGGCTAATTTTTATATATTTAGTAGAGATGGGATTTCACCATGTTGACCAGGTTGGTCTAGAACTCCTGACCTCAGGTGGTCCACCCGCCTCGACCTCCCAAAGTGCTAGGATTACAGGCACGTGCCACCACACCTGGCCTCTTATTTTTTTTTTTTTTTTCCAGGACAGGGTCTCGTTCTGTCTGTCAGGCTGGAGTGCAGTGATACAATCATAGCTCACTGCAGCCTTAACCTCCCAGGCTCAAGCAGTCCTCCAACCTCAGCCTCCTGAGTAGCTGGGACTGTAGGCACTCTCCACCATGCCTAGCGAAGTTATTTATTTATTTATTTTTTGAGGTGAAGTCTTGCCCTGTTGCCCAGGCTGGAGTACAGTGGTGCGATCTCAGTTCACTGCAATCTCCACCTCCCAGGTTCAACTGATTCTCTTGCCTCAGCCTCCTGAGTAGCTGGGACTGCAGGTGTGTGCCACCATGCCTGGCTAATTTTTTGTATTTTTAGTAGAGACAGGGTTTCACTAAGTTAGCGAGGATGGTCTCAATCTCCTGACCTCGTGATCCTTCTGCTTCGGCCTCCCAAAGTACTGGGATTATAGGTGTGAGCCACCATGCCCAGCTTGTTTTTTATTTTTTATAAAGAGATGGAGTCTTGCCATGTTTCCCAGGCTGGTCCCAAAACTCTTGAGCTCGCGTGATCCTCCCACCTTGGGCTTGCGAAATGCTGAGATTACAGGTATGAATCACTGTGGCTGGCCACTAGTGGTTTCTCATCACATACTTTATATCAGTCAGTGTCCTGGCAGGAAACAGATGGCATACTCAAATGTAATTGAATTGAGTTTAACAAAGGGACTGTTGACAACAGACAGCAGTCTGATCAGGGTCAAGGAAGACTTAACAAGGAAAGATTAAGTACCTCATACCTGTCAGCAGTTAGGAGAGACTTTATCATTTTTTAAAAAAATTTCCTGGCAACTTTCATTTAAGACTTTTATCATTTCTAAACCCCAAGGAAACAGAAGGAGTGGGTGCAGGAACTAGAGCAGAGTGGCCGTTGTTGTTGAAGAGTACTTGGGTAGTGAGAGAAAACTGTAACCAATCTCCTAGGGAGGCATTTGGGAATAAACACTCCAGTGACACTTTACTGCCATCTTCTGGTTTTCTGCTGACGCTCCCGTGAACTGAAGTCACCAGAATCTAGATGGCAATGGGAGTCTTGGTGGAGGCTGCAAAGGTCAGCCTGTGTAAGCATAGAGCCAGATAGAGAAGGATGGAAATAGATTTGAAGTGGCAAAACCAAAATATTTTGCATACATTTGCAAGGTGAAAGAAGAAATGTTTGAGGAAAGATGGACTGAGTGGCTCCTGCCTGTAATCTCAGTACTTTGGGAGGCTGAGGCGAGAGGATGGCTTGAAGCCAGGAGTTACAGACCAGCCTGGGCAACATAGGTAGACCTTGTTTCTACAGAAAATAAGAAAAATTGGCTGTACGTGGTAGTGCATGTTTGTAGTCTCAACTACTTAGAAGACTGAGGATCGCTTGAACTCATGAGTTCAAGGCTACAGTGAGCTATGATTGCACCACTGTACTCCAGCATGGGCAACATAGTAAAAAAAAAAAAAAAAAAAAAAAGAGTTTGAGGAGGTATGTATGTCCATAAACATGAAAATATGTTTGAACTCATCAGTAATGCAGGAAATCTAATCAAAACCATAGTGAGATAATATATACACATCAGATTAATAAAGAAGAAAAATTTATTGCCAAGTTTTGACAGGAATGTGGAATTGCTCATAGTGTAAATAGCATATCTATTTTGGTAAACACTTGGCATTGCTGAATTGGATATTACACATCCTTTGACTAAGTATTTTTTTCTTGAGTATTTACCCTCTTAATTTTGCCCCAGGAGATTTGTGTAAGTATATTAATAGAATTGTTCATAGTAGTCCAATGAGGAGATAACCCAAGTAGCCATCAGTAGGTGAATGGATAAACAAATTAAGCCATAGAATACCCTATAGTAGAAAAAATATGAACCTGAAAGAAGTCACAGAAGAATACAGTATGGATCCATTTCTAGAAGACTCAAAGCAGGCAAAACTAAATAACTTAGAATGTTTGTTACCACTGTCAGGAGGAGAGGGTTGTTTCCCCCTGAGTGTGACTAACTGGGAGATTCTGAGGTACTACTAATATTCTTTTTGTTTTTCAGACAGGGTCTGGCTCTGTTACATAAGCTGGAGTGCAGTGGTACGACCTTGGCTCACTGCAACCTCCACTTCTCAGGCTGAAGCCATCCTCCCACTTCAGTCTCCCAAGTAGCTGGGACTGTAACTACAATGCTTGGCTAATTGTATTTTTTTTTCCCTCATCCTACAGTCCAAAGGCACTGGCTCATTTTTGTATTTTTTGTAGAGATGGGGTTTCGCCATGTTGCCAAGGCTGGTCTTGAACTGAGCTCAAGCGATCCTCCTACTTTGGCCTCTCAAAGTGTTAGGATTACAGGGGTCAGCCACTGGGCCTGGCCACTATTAATATTAAGTACTTTAACCGGTATGGTGGGTACACAGGTGTTCATTATTTATAAAAATGTTTTGCAGTGTGATAAAAAATAAAAAGTAGATGTGATGGTCATTGAAAGAGTGCCACAAACATTGTCTCAAGCTCCATATAGAGGTGTTTATCCCAGATATCTACTGATGACCTGCTATGTAGAGAGCATCTTTTGGGTGCTGGAAAAAACAGTGACCAAACTTCGCATTTGTTTTTTGGGTGTTTAACATTGGTGGTGAGAACTATGAAGGAAAAGCACAGGGCATTTATTAAAATTTATAATCAGGGGAATCTAGCTTAGAACCAGAATTGGTGCTGATGTAGTAAAGCTCCTCTGAGGAAGCAACATTTTTTTTTTTTTTTGAGTTGGAGTCTCACTCTGTCACCCAGTGCAATGGCGTGGTCTCAATTCACTGCAACCTCTGCCCCAGGGTTCAAGCAGTTCTCCCATCTTAGCCTCCTGAGTAGCAGGGACTAAGTGGGTGCCACCACACCTGGCTAATTTTTGTATTTTTAATAGATACATGTTTTCACTGTGTTGGCCGGGCTGGCCTTGAACTCCTGGACCTCATGATCCACCTGCCTTGGTCTCCCAAAGTACTGGGGTTACAGGTGTGAGCTATTGCTCCCGGCTCAGGAAGCAACATTTAAGGTGAAATCTAAAGGTTTAGTAGGCTGTATCTGTGGGAGAAGGGGGCATTGAGTATTTCAGGGAGAGAGAACTGGGTGTGTGAGGGCCCTTAAGCAAAAGGGAACTTGGATGGTCAGGAACAAGGCTTCTCAATGTGGACATTACAGACTTTAGGCCAGATGATTCTAGTGAGGGCTGTCCTGTGCATTGTTGGGTGTTCAGCAGCATACCTGGCCTCTGCCCGCTAGATGCCAGTAGCACCCTCTCAGTCGTGAAAATCAGACATGGCCATATGTCTTGGGGAAAGGAAAAGAGGGATGACAAAATTACTTCTGTCCTGTATTTGGAAAACCATCGTGCTGGGAGAACATAAAAAAGTACATGTGGCTAGACTATGTAACGATGGAGGATGGTGGGAATGGTAGTATCAGGTGGCCAAGGGCTAGATCTTGTATGGGGTCTCAAAGGTTAGGTCATGGTTTGAACTCTGTTGTTTTTGTTTTGTCATAAGGCTTACTTTGCAAAAATGGTTTGAACTCTTTTCTGAGATAGAGTTTTACTCTTGTTGCACAGTCTGGAGTGTGACAGTGCAATCTCAGCTCACTGTAACCTCTGCCTCCTGGGTTCAAGCGATTCTCCTGCTTCAGCTTCCTGAGTAGCTGGGATTGCAGGTGACCGCCACCATGCCCAGCTAATTTTTCATTTTTTTTTTTTTGAAATGGAGTTTCACTCTTGTTGCCCAGGCTGGAGTGCAATGGCGTGATCTTGGCTCACTTCAACCTCCACCTCCCAGGTTCAAGCTGTTCTCCTGCCTCAGCCTCCCAAATAGCTGGGAGTACAGGTGCCCGCCATCATGCCTGGCTAATTTTTGTATATTTAGTAGAGACGGGTTTTGCCATGTTGGCCAGGCTGGTCTCGAACTCCTGACCTCAGCTGATCCACTGGTCTCCCAGAGTACTGGGATTACACCTGTGAGCCACCATGCCCGGCCTATTTTTTGTATTTTTACTAGAGACAGGGTTTCTCCATGCCAGCCTAGTTTTTGTATTTTTAGTAGAGATGGGATTTCTCCATGTTGGTCAGGCTGGTCTCGAACTCCCGACCTCAGATGATCCGCTCACCTCGGCCTCCCAAGGTGCTGGAAGTACAGACATGAGCCACCGCGCCCAGCCTAATTTTTCAATTTGTGGTAGAGATGGAGTTTCACCACATTGGCCAGGCTGGTCTTGAACTCCTGACTTCAGGTGCTGGGATTACAGGCGTGAGCCACTGTACACTGCCTGGTTTGAACTCTTTATGAGCATTGGAAAACTTTGTAGAGGTTTTTTTTTTTTTTATTTTGTGAGATAAGGTCTCACTCTGTTGCCCAGGCTTGAGTGAGGTGGTGCAATCATGACTCACTTCATCTTCCCACCCTCGAGTGATCCTCTTACCTCAGCCTCCCTAGTAGCTGGGGTCACTGGCATGCACCACCTCACCTGGCAAGTTTTTTTGTATTTTTTGTAGAGACGGGATTTCACTATGTTGCCCAGGCTGGTCTTGAACTCCTGGGCTCAAGCAGTCCATCCAGCTTGACCTCACGAAGTGCTGGGACTACAGCCATGAGCCATCATGCCTGGCCATTGTTTTTTTCTTTGTTTTTGTTTTCTTAACAGTGTATTTTGAAGAGCAGTTTTTAGTTTTGTTGAGGCTGAATAGAAAAGCAAATAAACCTTAAACATATCTATAATTATATTAAACATAAGTAGTCTAAACATTTCAGTTAAAAGGTAGACATGGACTACGTGTGGTGTGTGCCTGTAGTCCCAGCTACTTAAAAGGCTGAGGCAAGAGAATTGCTGGAGCCCAGAAGTTCAAGTCCAGTGTCCGCAACAAAGCAAAATCTTGTTTCTTTAAAACAACAAAACTTTGGGAGGCTGAGGCGGGTGAATCACGAGGTCAGGAGTTCAAGACCAGCCTGGCCAAGATGGTGAAACCCCGTCTATACTAAAAGTACAAAAAATAGCCATGCATAGTGGCACATGCCTGTAGTCCCACCTACTCATGAGGCTGAGGCAGAAGAATGGCTTGAACCCAGGAGGTGGAGGTTGCGGTGAGCTGAGATCATGCTACTGCACTTCAGCCTGGGTGACAGAGAGAGACTGTGTGTCTCAAAAAATAAAAAGATAAATAAGGAAATGAAATGTAAGTTCTTGAACTGTATTTGCATATTTTAGGCTGGTACAGTGATTGCCCTTTGGGCTTGTATAATTGGCACAGTACATGAATCCTGAACCTAGATTGTGATCATTTCAGTTTTTAGGGTGTCATATTTCAACCTAATAGTCTGAGAAATAAAGTTGGAAAAATGCATTGTACTTAGATATTTACTGTTTCAATCACTTTTTGTTAAGTGAGGAGGCATGTATATTGGATGATACATTGTAAACTTTATCTTCAGGTTTCTGGTTCTTTTTTTTTTTTTTTTGAGACGGAGTTTCGCTCTTGTTACCCAGGCTGGAGTGCAATGGCGCGATCTCGGCTCACCGCAACCTCCGCCTCCTGGGTTCAAGCAATTCTCCTGCCTCAGCCTCCCGAGTAGCTGGGACTACAGGCGCGCGCCACCATGCCCAGCGAATTTTTGTATTTTTAGTAGAGACGGGGTTTC